>JTDE01000633.1:188670-208005 GCA_014338405.1 Paragonimus skrjabini miyazakii
TGATCGTGGACTGGTAGCTTGTCTTTCAGGCTCAATCTTAACATCGGCATTGTTGTGAACCAACTTCTTAAGGTTGCCGCTGGAAAGGTACGTTTAAGTGATCGACACACACTTCGGTTGAACTGATCTGCTACAGTATCCCCTTTAAATTGAATCGTAGAATACGTTACGTGACTGGATCTACTTGTAGTCACCGGATTCCCATATCGGAAACTAAACGATTGTAACTATTTATTAATCCTTACCTTTCTTTCCTATGGTCTGTGCGGTGAAGTTTATTGTGTGGCATGTCCAATTATATGGTTTTACAAGGAATGTGGACAATGTACTGTTAGTGGCCTTTGGGAAATATTGCGGCGTAAACTTCAAAGAATTCGCTTAAAATGTGGTTATAATCAAGCAGACGTTATCACACGGTGATCACCATTTCTTTCTTTCATTACTACGTGACAACAAAGAAACACGTATCATCTAGCTTACAACACAGAAACTGTTCACACTCTGTACATTAACGCGCATTTTTTAAAATTATTGCGGGTAAACTGTACTGGACTCCAATTTGTAATCTGGGGTTAGTTTTTTAAGTTGCATTTCGCGATTTTGCTTGAATACCAAATGGCAGTCGGTCGCTTAAGAGTGAAGTCAATCTGATTTTGTTAGTGCCCAAAACGACGTGCACATAGGTCTGCAGAAAAGTTCTAAGAAAGGGGAAAATTGTCTATTGGTTTGTAAAGCTTGGACGAACAATTAATCTGTAAGCAGTGAATAAATAGCAACATTGCAAACAAGTCTAATCTTATCTGTCTAAACGGTAAACACTCGCGATTTGTGATTAAAGAAGTCCCTTCATTTTTATGGTTTGCGTTCATTTCAAACATTTAAAATTTCGTACTACGTAGACGATAAAAATGGTATCACTATTGAGAATGATCTGAGTTTATCGGTAAATGTGGTTGTAAACGGTGATAAGTAGCACGATACATTGTTTGAAAACTCTATGGAATAAATCATCCCTAGAGATGTTTCAAAATGGTGCTGAAACGTCGGAATTGCTTGGAAACGTTTGCCGTAGAAGGTTCAAGTAGTTCTCTATTGTGGTCCTCTTGTGACAACTTGATTTTTGGACAAAGCTCAACAGCCGGCCATCATCCACAAATTAGTTAATCACACGACCCAAAATTGAAACTACCATTGTTTGCTGAAGTAGTAGACATGCAGTCGCGAAGAACAAAACCGGTATCCGACGATCAATTACGAGGCAGTAACTAACCTGTTGATATCCGGCAAGATTGTACCAGTATGACCCATAAATACTTTCATTCTAGTTAAAAGGAACTTGATATTCTTGGCTTACAGACCGACAAATCTCCAACGCAGATTATGAAAGACAAGTTCCACGGCATATATGTGGCTACCCAACTAAGTAAGATTAAAAAATGGGAGCACTAAAAATGACGGCAGCAACAGCAGAGCTAACTAATACTCTCAACAAATGATAGATCACGTACAGGACTATTTCCGGTTACGAATGCAGGTTGTCAAAAATACCGTTGACCTTCCCACGGCGAATGAGAGAATGTTCAGTTAGCCAACACTGAACACGACACTTCTCGTTTTCTAGGAAAATCTTGGTATTCAATCCACTGAAACTACCTATGTGTTCCTTTGTTTTTGGCATACTTTTGTTCTGAGTAGGATTCTTTTCATTTACCCTATTCAACTATCTATTGCAGAACTCCAGCTAGCTAATAGTTTGTACGCAAGCTGAATTGTGCGTATCACAGAAACAGACAGGGAACAAAAGTTGGTGTAATGCTAGTTTGTTCTAGTAAACGTCGAAACGGCAGTGAAAGCAGAATGCTTTTACCTGGTAAATTTAGGTCATCCGGCGCCCAATTGAAAAACTTGGTCATGCGGATTTTCAGGCATCTGCACCCGCAGATAAGGGCAAACCGTCACGCGATTCCGTTGGGCGCGGTTACATAAACTGAAATGACAAGCCGTCCAAATGGATCCAGCTGGAAACAGTTGCTTGCTTGGTATACTCATTTTGTACTAACCAATTACTTGGTTGGACAAATGCGTCACGACCACCATAAAGTGGGCGATCCAACAAGTGTTGATTCCACCACGGAAGTCTGCCAAATATGTGTTGCGTTTGCACACTTATGCCTGAATGATTCGCGGAAAAACCCCGACACATATTATTGCATACCTTGAATACATACAAATTTCTGGATTACATTCATCCTGGCAACATTGGTTAGATCCTGACGGAACACTTTCATATAAATCTCAAAACTTAATGATTTCAATAGATGCAACCGGTAGGTGGACACGTTGACTAACTGTTCTCAGCTGTGACAACGCCAACCCAACAACTCACCTACCCTAACACACACCCAAGTGCGTTCAATAAATGTGACAAGATGCTGCAAATGAAAGTGAAAACTGGTGAGTAGTGAGGGAATTAGTTAATTTTAAGTTGGACATCACTCACATTTGATCGCAACTTTCGCATTCAGGTAAAACTTCCAGCCATCGTCTTGCGATAAATAGTTGACAGGACAGATGTGCTGTCCCCTCTCGAGACGACTGGACAACCTGATGATTGCTCAAAAGCGAAAGTGGTCGATCGTTCAGATTTGATATTTCGGTCGTACTTAATGTGAGGTGAGTGGCGCAGTGGTCAACACGATTGCCTCACGAAAGCGTGGCCGGAGTTCTAGTCCCTGCAGTGGCGAGGATGTGCGATGCTGACGAGCTCTAATGAGAGCGAAACTCGAGTCTAGTGCTTCTCTTTGAAAGAAGGCGGTTGGAGATTCTGTCTGAATGCGGAAGGTGCGATCAAATGTGAGTGGTGTTCAACCCGAAGAAGATGAAGGTGGAGACATTTTATGACAAACCGCTTTAAATGGTATGATATTTTGTGATAAAGGAAGCGTGGGGAATACTTACGACCTGATCATACAAAAAGCCCACATACTGAAATACCACATCATGATGGTATCACAATAGACGGATTTCAGTATATAGTTAAACCGTAAACAGGAAATATATTCTCAAAGCATTCATTTATAAAATTTTCTAACAAAAGCAGCCAGTGCAGTTAACTGCATTACACCAGCAACTCTGATCAAGCGCATTATTTTCATGCATTATTAGTTTTCTTATTCTTGAAGTAAATGAGGTTAACAACCGCGGGGTTTACAAAAACTGAACGATGGCTGAAACATAGTCTATTTCCGAAGATCCAAGTTGACCTTAGCAGTATGCTACAACCAATGAGGCAACACACTGGTTAATATTGTCAACTACAGATAGCTTTCTTTCCCATAATTATAAGAGAGAAAATCTGCTCACCATTTGCACTACCACTGATGCACATAATGTGTTGCGAGCTACTGACAGTGCTGCATTGCCATCAGGTATAGAAGAAAGTCCGCACTTCTTTTAATTTTCTGTGGATGAATTTTGCCGACTCGTACATTTTTCTTTGAATGCTTTATTTTCAGCAACGGTGCTGATGTGTCCGTAATGGAGTTCAACAACGAAAACAGTTTAGTTCCAAAAGTGGACAGGAACCAGTAATGATTATGACTGAAAGCAGCAACACCACACCTCAATCCTACTATGCTATCCGGAAACTACGATACATTCTGCTGATTTTATCGAAGTGTGCCGATGTGGGTGGTATTTCTTTGTAAAAGTTGCATCATGAGTGTAAAAGACGCGCACCAACTGTCATCCGCTTCTTCATGTTCGTTGCTGAGAATAAAGTTCTTTCGACGCGTTACAAATGTTTCAACTAACCCTAGGGTTCTTCTTCCTTTCGGACCCAGGAACTATCACATTCTCCATATGAATAATGCCCACGATTGACCACAATGACGTTGGTCTGGTAGACAATAACATTCCAGGAACTGCTCATTAGCACAGAAGTGCTTTAATGCCATGAACTGAGTCTTCAGAATAGAGGTAAGCGAAACCGCCATGTCAAAAAACGAAGCTAGCCAATCATTGCGGTAATTACGTACTGAACCATCGATTTGTAAATTAGACCCCAAAAGACAGAACCAATTAATGTGCATCCTGATCCAGTAGGCCACATGGTCTTCAGTTTCAGACTGGTATTTGAAAATAACTATAGGCAGGAAGAAAATACACGGGCCACCATTTGCATCTAATTCACCTTCTCTTATACACTGTGGGCTTTGATTCATTTGCTAAATCGAGTCAGAGCTTGCTTATCCAGATTTTCATAATTTCACTCACATTCAATAGATTCTGATTTGTTACGGAACATTCTTCTTTTGTCTTGGTGACTCCTATGGCTTGCAGGCAATCCACTGGCCAAAACAATACTATCTAGAGCAGGTCCTAGAGAAGTTTCTGGTACCTCATTAATTCCGTCAACCAAGAACCAAAAGACAATGTCGTCTTTAAGCTTTCATCATCATATTCAACTAGTATGACAGTGGCTGTCTCCTGTTTCAGCTATTTCGCTCCAAATAGCAAGCATGTCATCCTAGAACAGACGTACACAGCGCTGCAGAGGATGTTCATTAAAAGATAGTCAAATTGCCCATAAACCACAATAATATACAGTACCTCATGGCCAGGTATCGGAGGTAGCAAAAAGAACAACTCAGAGCACTAGTTGGACGTGAGTGATATATCGGCGGTATCAGCAAAATAAAAGAATATTGAAGAAACATGTAACTGCAAGTAGAACTCCTCACTAATTATTAATCTAGCTAGCCGTTCGACCATTTTCGAGCAGTAAAACTGTAACTGAAACCATAGTTAAATTTTTTATGAACTAGTAACTTCAATATCGGAATAAACACAAAATATCAGTATAAAAGCTGAACTAAATCGTTCATAAAGTGATTTGGGGACTCATTAAGGTAGGTGTGTTTACTTGTACTCAATAACAATTGATGGATAAAGTAACGTGGAGTTAATTGTTTTTAATTGTGGTTATACTGGTGTTAACCAATTTCTTACTAACTCCTCAGGGAACAGAAGTCTGTCGGATAAAACACACAAGGAAGCTTTATGTTAACCGGTAAACATAGCAACTGCACGCACTACCCATCAAAGCGAGACTGTGAAAATGAAATATATAAATCATTTCCGTATGTTAACTAGAATTTTGTTTATGACGGTAAAGGGAGGATCATGGGAAACGCCTTCCGGTGAATTTTCTTGAATTTTCTATTGGTAGAACTTACGCACCATTCTCGTTGTAAGAGTCGCGTCCAGATACGGTCCTCCGTTACCTTTTTCTGATAAATCTGTTGTGTTAGATATGGTTTGTTTGCATCCCTGTTTCTCAATGAAGCACAGATCTGCCAACAATGAAGGATGTTTGGTGAACATAACCCCGAAAAAACATTGCACAAGAAGAAAACGAGTGTACTGTTTTCTCGTCACGGTCAACCCTAAGTTTGGTTTCCAACAGCGATCGGCTTTCCTCTGTGAAGCAAGTTTGATCAGATACTTACTAACAATTCTGTTAAGTCGAAATTTCCTTTTGAAAAACTGTCTTGACTATGGTTATCTTCCAAACTAGGCATATTTGTTCACCTTCCGAGTTAAAGAAAATGGCCGTACATATTAAATTATATTAAATAGTGCAAACTATTCGAACATACTTAAATTGTGAGTCTTAGTAATGTGTTCGCATGCTGATGGAAAAGTACTTAATTACCACTCGCGCACACATTGGTTACTGAATAGTCCGCACATTAAACGAACGGACCAGACGATGCGTATGCGAGTTGGATTAAGCAGCAAAGTAAGTCAGACAGAGAAACACTGAGGGATGAACAGCAAAAACTCTAGTGGTGAAGTGAAGCTGCGACAACCGGCAGAACCTTTTGTTTCTTGACCCGTTAGCTGCGTTAAGATGAACGAAACTCAGGCTCACCCAAAGCCACAGATGCTTTCGTATGTGTGGTTGCATGAGCTTGCTTGTTTGTTGGATGCATTCGGGGTGTTTTTCATTTCACGGAAGGAAGTATTATTGAACTGAATCATTGGATTTGTGCTATTCGGATGGGCGTCCAATAGGTCGCCCTGAACGTAGACGCCATATACCTAACGTGACTGTGGGTGTCATAGATCGTGATGGTATAACCCTGAGATGGTGTGTTGGGCATGAGTTTACTTGTGCTAGCCATCGCAGATTGACGAATCACATGCAGTTGTCATGGTATAGACGGCGAGTGAGTTACTTGCAGGTAAGTTAGCCGGTATATGCATTATTTATTCATATGTACCAAGGGTATCTGATTACTTGTTAACCATGCGTTCTGTTTTCAAAAAGGTGTGCCATTGTAGCCTGATACTCCTCTTTCTCTTACCTTTTCAGTTGTATGGTTGGGTAAGCTATAGTAAAGTTGCCAACTGGGTTCGATCATGTTTTGCCATGTACTTCGACGATACGACGCCAAATCTTGCACTGGTGTCCAATTTGCGATCGGCTTCAAATAGTAACACAACCAATCTTGGAATTTACAGACAAATGTACCAGCCGGGTCCAAATGGAATAAACCCAGTTAAGATTTCAAATGTCAACTCGACACCGTTATCGTGACACCTCCTTTACAGCGGTTTCGATCAGCTGTCTTTGCTAAACTGCAAACAGGACAGCCAGTTTTGTATGCACTTTCTTTTCCCCTATTTAGAAAGTCTGGTGTGAACGTGTGAAGCAAAAACCAAGCAACTCAGCGATCGAACCTCAACCAGTCGTGGTATGGCCTAGATGAAGTGTCATCAGGTAGCACGAACTCGTGTGAACAGTACCAGTGGGGAAAGGAATATAACAATCACTACTGGGATATTAACCCACCTTCTTCAATCAAGGCGTGCTTTGGTAAGGTAGGCATACATATAATGGCAATTATAAGAGTCGATCGATGTTTGAATGACCTATGGTTTCTATCTTTTCATCTAAGAATAATCAGAGCACCGTATATGGCATCAGTTTGTCTGTGGGATGAGAAGATACCGGGGTTAGTGGATTTAACCGAACAGGCTGGAACTAGCTGAAATATTCCAAACTGTGGAGATAATAGACACGGGCACTTCTGAATAGAAACTGCAGCGTACGTTATAAGTTTCGAAGGAACTGAAAGGAGTATAGCCCTATTGGCAGGGAACTACAAAGCACTTAACACTGGTCGTAAATTCCGACTTGTGTGTGTCGAGTTACATCCGCTGCAAAATTCCTCGAGTCAATGAGTGGTTATTATGCACCGTGAGTTTGATAATACAAATCACAGCCCACCTGAACAGGGTCACTAAGGGTTAAATAGAACGAATTAGGAGCTCAGTTCTTGCATACCTCGTAAAATAAATGACCAGACGAGATCAGTTGTACTAAACTCACTCTGCATCGCATCAAAACCAATCCATCCGTTGGAAAAGCTCCTGACCTTAGCCATTCGTTCTATGTGACAACATCATTCCATGCACGTTTTTTAACTGCATAGATTGGTCCTATTCGTTCGTGCCTACCCAGACGCAATGATCAACCGCCTTCAGGTTCCGCATCAGTGACAAACTTATTGTTCGGGGAATCAGAAACAATCACAATGACCTCTAAATGCTTGTTCCGTTTAGCCTAGCCTAATTGCTCGAATATTAAGACAAAGAGTAAAATCAACCGTGGTCAACAGAGTTCAGTCAAATAGTTTGTGTTAGCACAATAAAGGCTGGACACGAAGCCCACTGACCACAGTTTAACATGTAGAACCTTTCCGTCTAATGGGCCCAAAATGCTGGTCTGTAATGCTTGAGTTCCGTGGAAGTTTAGTACACTTGTTCTTCATTGACATAGCTTCAGCCGGTAACTTAGCCTCTCTTTTCAAAAACTATGGTATGTGATGTTTGAGCATGCGCAGGTCAACCTACTATGGTTGCCACCAAACGCCATACTTTTTCCTGTTGCTTTATGTTTGCTACTGTTTGATTAATCTCTTGTGTGTCATTTTGTGCAATGTACTTATCCGGGGCTTCAAGATTCGGATGTTTTCACTTTTGCACTTTTGCAACTGCCTACTTTTTCAACGAACTTTATTGGTAAGATCGTACCCCTCGGCGATCATTCAGCCGTTCATTATTGAATCTTATGTACATAAGTGTCTTCGGTGTCTGTTGGTTTATAACACTTAGTTATTCTGATGAGTCCACAGTCAACTGATTGTGTAAGTTTGGAACGGAAATACTTAATTGTACCGGTTAATGCTGATTGTTACTCAGACTAAAGGGGATGCAACCACTTGAACTATTCAAGAATGTAGACTCGTCAGTTTAATGTTATCGTCCACAATGTTATCATGCCGCGAATATGCACTAACGTGACTTGAAGGTTTGTCAATTTCGTGACTTATGAGATGTTAAAATCCCACTGTGGTCTCACTAACGCTCACATGATCCAAACCTGAATGAGCATGTTTGCAAGTGATTGAAAAGCAAAATGTATTGTAATTCCGGTGTCAACAGATAAGGGACCACTTCAACTCAAACTTACGTTAACAGTTTAATATTCAGAACGGAACAGAAGTAGTTCTGACCACCGACGTAGTACAACTCTTCGATGACAAAGCCGTTGGCTAATTCACAAATTTCGTAACAGTATTGTTGTGAACCCCCTAAAAGACATGTTGGGTCGTTCACAGAATAGTAATGTGCTTGAAGGTAATCGGATTTTTCTCCTTGTAATAAGGAAAATAGAAAATAATGGTCCGAAGATTAACGCGATTGTGCCCACAAACTGCTCCTAAGTCAAATCAGAAGACCGGTTCAAAAATCCTATTTGTTCTTCCCCAAAAAGTGTGAAACATAGAGAAAAATACAGAGTATTTATTTGACGCATTTTCTAATTAGAAGATCGGAAGATAGTCACACAAAATAATAGATAAGCACATCAAGCCACCAATGAGTGTAATGGAATAGAGGTCCACCAGGTAAAAAATAACAAAGGTAACCTCTAAACTTTTCCGGAAATTTCTGTTCATTAAGTTTGGGCAAAATTGTTTTCTCGTGGAAGGATGTAATTTTGAAGGGAGGAAAATGATGTTTTTCGGCACGTTTAGTAGTAAAACGTCAAGTACGCCTAAAGCTAGCAGGGAAGTAACTAAGTTTCGCTTACAAGAGCTTTTCCGTTACTGCTGTTTGAATTTTCCTCAAAACAAGTGGACGTTAGAAGAGGCGTTTTGCGATTGATTGTGTCGAACATACTTTGGTGTTTGTCTCCGTATGCCAGTATCACGCTAAAATTAATGGCTTGGAAATAGATACGACCCGAACCTCTCTACTCTCAACAAATAAGTCGTTATTATAACTAAATTAGCACACTACTTCATGTCTTGCTCATTTTAACTATACGCCCCAAATTGTAACTGTTCAATTTGATTTGAAAACAATTCAGGCTTATAAGTGAGATAATACAACGTAATGTGTTCTCATTTTTTGCGTTCCCATTCGGTTTCAAACAATTTGCAGAGCTTACGTTTAAGTTATCCCGTGTGCGAAAACAATATGTGAAATACAAATTGTAAATTATATACACCAGCTCTATGAAGACTCAGCAGACTTATTGCACATGATTTTGCGTTTCTGTGAAATATGTTTATCTCCTGGGATTTAAAAGCAAGATGACGGAAGAATGTTACATCTTAATGTAAGCAACGCATCCAAAGCTTATCGAGTTACGTCCGGCGCATTGCTCATCATTTTGGTTTCACCCATGTTTTATAATATTGTGTTCGCATAGTTGTATTACGAGGGGAAGTACATAGGGGCACATTCCACTTTTATCTAACATCCAAGTCGTTCAGTCAGTCTCCAAAAGCCTGGCATGTTTCTTCTGCTATTAAAAATCGGTTAATTCAGATACTACAAGCGTTAACTATTATGTGGGCTTCCCAAAAGTTATGAATATTCATATGTTGTATTATTGTTAACAGTATAAGGAAAATTACAGTAAAATTTTCATAAAATCTATTCTTCAATTTGCAGATAGCACAGGCTTCGTTTCAACGTACATACATTTGCTTACTATATAAATGCTATGTGTTGTTCAACGGTTGATGAGATCACAAAATATCATGTCTTTTCCTTATTGGTGTACAGTTTAAAATTTATATTTTTTTTGACTAATTTTTCAACCAGCTTTCGGCTTACTTGCTCATTTGATCAACCATTAGGTAATCAGTTGTTTAAGACTTAATTTTCAACTTATCCTCTCATAAGAATGCCAGTTTATCAGTTAAGAGCAAGTTAGCTGCGGATGAGCAAAAAAAATTAATGAGTTTTAAAAACTGATCTGAATGCAATTAACTATAGATTAACAACATAGATGCCCATATACTCCCACCAGAACTAAAACAGTTATTGTACTTCTGTACTCATAACATACAGTTTAAATTCAATGGGGAACTTTATCGACAAACAGATGGCGTGGTGATGGGATCCCCATTGGGACCGTTGTTTGCAAACGTCTTCATGGCGACGCTTGAGAATGACCAGTTAGAAGAAGCCATTAGTGGATTTAGCGTTTATGAACGATACGTGGATGACATCATATGTATGGTTAGCAAAAATACTAACCCAGCGGATATCTTAGCCAGTTTCAACTCTGCCCACACAAACGCGAGATTTACACTAGAAGCTGAACGTAACGATCAACTAGCCTTCCTGGACGTACTCATCCGGCGACGTGCTGATGGATCCGTTCAACGTAAAATCTATAGGAAAGAAACCTGGAATGGGCAGTATATCCATTTCAGCAGCTTTGTTCCTCTAAGACAGAAAAGGAATCTCTTAATCTGTTTGACCAATAGAGCCATAAGAATATGTACACAGGACACAGTCTCCGATGAACTATCGTTTCTACGCACACTGTTCTTACAAAATGGCTATCCAGAGCGTTTTGTAGACAAGACTATGCAGCGTCGTGAGAAACAGGATAAGATGAATCTAGTGGAAAAGAAAGCAGTATTCATCTCATTACCATTCAAATGGGACACGCTTGCCGAGACAATCACTAGGAGACTTGAGACTGTCAACAATAGAACATTTTACGCTGCAAAATTACGCGTCTGTTTCAACTCGACTCCAGCTTTGTGTTTACGGTTAAAGGATAAAATGCCCGTTTCTGCGGCTTCTTTTTGTGTATACTCATTTACTTGTTCCTGTGGAACTAGCTACGTGGGTCGCACGACCAGGCGTTTATCTGAACGTATTCGTGAGTACCATCCAGCCTGGATCAGCAGCGGAGTCACCAAGACAATCTCAAGCGCAATTGTTTCACGCCTCGTTAATACACATCATACTGTCAACCTGGACTCCTGTTTCCGTCCGATTTACCGAGTCAACGCCAGTCATTCAAAAGCTGTAAGATGCCGAATTTTAGTCACAGCCGAAACGATTGGAATTCGATTAAGAAATCCACCTTTGTGCGCACAAAAGCGCTTTGTTCAGGCAATGAAGTTGCCATGGCCAACCACCCACACCATGACCGATCAAACCGTCATGGTACCAGTGGCGTCATAATGGTGACGTAATCGTACCAAAACGTTGTTTCCGTGTATGCCGAAGACGTGTCTGACCTTACCCAAACTAGCTACTTGTTTTTGTCCGTTTCGCCTTGACAACTCTGTTTCATATAAATTGTTATGTAATCAGCCTGATGATGAATAACCAAAAACGAGCTTGTTCGCTACACTGTTGTTTTCTGATGACTACCCTGGGGATTTTTAACCAATTATAGAATCATAGTAATTTCTCACCCGCTTTTCGGTACCACTCAGTTAATTGTCCACAGTTACAAGAGCTACCTCACATGTTATGCAAAATATAACGCAGGAAAACAAATCACTTTAAAGTCAAATCGTTTTCACGTAACAATGAAGTTTTAAAAAATTTGACGTAAAGATAATTTACATCCACCGTCCATTTCCAGCTGTGGTTCTCTTTTTTCTCTGCCATTAGTTCGTTTTCATGATTTTTGGTTGATAAAATTGTCTTCAATTGCTCAGAAGTTGTGTTCTGTGACAATTTTCATATAGATTGAACATCACCCACAATTGATCGAAGCTGTCGCATTCTCATAGACTTTCCAGTCGGCCCCTTTTGAAAAGAAGCACTAGACTCGAGTTCCGGTCTCATTAGAGCTCATCAGTAGTGCATATCATCGCCACTGCCGAGACTTGAACCACGGACATTCAGTTCATGAGGCAACCGTGTTTACCACTGCGCCAGTGACCTCACGTTAGGCACGACCGAGTTATCATATGAGAACGCTCATCCACTTTCGCTTGAGAGTAATGGTCAATGACAATTTTGTAGCTGGTTTTTGTTAAGTGTGGGCTGGTTATTTCCTCGTCAGTCATTCAATAGTTTGGGTACACGTGTCCAATCCGACAAAATTTGAGTTGTTAACTATAATATGTATTTTACTTATTATGTGTACATGAAAAAACAGGTTAGAGTGCGTATATTAAATAAACTTGCTAAACCCGCTACCTAACCCGCTACACTTTATCTCAAAAACATTTTCCCATAATATCAGGCCACATATTCAACATTATTTATAAAAAGCCAATTTTACAAACAGTTGTTTTCGGTAATTCTCATCAGGCTATTACAATTACATAGGGTAAATGCGAGTTATATATGAAAATTATAACGTGTCAAATAGGTCATGAAAATAAAAATCACAGGAGTGGTACGGATCACAGTCTACTGGGGGAGGGTGGGAGTGTTGGTGAATGTGTTGGAGCGTTACACATGCCTGTCATGAGACATGCGTTCATCAGTGTCGAATGGTTCATGCTTGCGCGGGTTTCAAGTGGATATGGAATGATTGGCCAGGGAAGGTGGAGGGTTTGTACGAATTGTTTTTGGGCACATAGGCTGGGGTTTTGAAGTCTGATGGCAATAGCCCTGGCCGTTGATAAGAATCGCACTCTGACAGCTCTAGAACAGGATTGACGAACCTTGTAGATGACTCGGAACGCTTCATCCGGGTTTATTTGATGGCCAATGTCAAGTAAATGGGAGCCAATCGCACTGGAAATAGGCTTTCTCGATCCGTTGCGAAACCACTTCGGTAGCTGTTCCCGGATCCTCTTCGATAGCCGCCTTGCGGTCCTCCCAGCATAACCGGTGAGAGAGTAGATACAGAAAGATGAAGAGAACTTGGGCAAACTATCCTTAAGTGGTGGCACCAGTACCGGATAGATGTCGAACGATACGATAAGTCTCGTTGTGGACACTGATAAACGCATTTCTCATGACAGGCATGTGTAACGCTCCAACACATTCACCAGCACTCCCACCCTCCCCCAGTAGACTGTGGTCCATACCACTCCTCTGATTTTTTTTTTCATGACCTATTGGACACGTTATAATTTTCATATATAACTCGCACTTACTCCATGTAATTGTAATAGCCTGATGAGAATTGCCGAAAATAGCTGTTAGCAAACTTGACTTCTTATGAATTCTACGGGAGTCTGGAGAGGACTGAAACGTTTATTTATAAACTGTCTATTTTGAAAAAATCGTGTTATCCGTTACAAAAGCCAGCTCGATTTGTGTGATCGCCTTTGTAAAATCCTTATTTAATACTCAACCACTCTTCGTCAAGTTGGCAACTACAAGCTGTCGGTTATGGTAGCCAGATTCACGCTGATGTATCCAAGTCGAGCACTACATACTTAGTTCGGTAACTCATCTAACGCGGGTAAAGGCACAATTGAACGGCATTTATTAACATGTTCAACGCATACCAGGGCCGATTACGCTTGGGTCAATACAGCTGGTAATTATGTGTTGTTCCAGTAATGCATCACAATCAAGGCAAGGAATAAACTAGGGCAGCAGAGGTTTGCTGTTTTCTTCCCAGACCGTTGGTCTGTCATCTGTGCCCAGACAACCGTCCTGAAATTTTGAGTCAGTTAACCGTGTTTGTTTGTTTTCCAACTGATACGTTTATACGGCGGTAATCTTTAAAAATACGTTGGGAAATGCTTCGGTAATTCAGATGGGAATAACTGTGATCGGTTATGCAAGAACAATAGTAACCAGTAATTTCTGGGAAACCGTTTGTTTATAGACCGTGTTTTTGACAAGCATGCCTAGTTCTGAATGCCCGAGTACACATACTTAACCACATTGAACTTGTGAATCAGTATATGGAATACCTTTTCAAGAATGGAGCTACCGAGAGAAATCAAAGATTAAATCAGATGAAACGAATTGCCCTTTATAGAATGCATGTCCTGAGGGCATATCTGTATCTGCGATGCATTTAAGTGCTCATAAGCAGTCGATAGTCCACAGCGGATCGCCTACTGCCAACACATTGAGCCGTACAAAATTTTGATAACTGTACAACTTATGCGGGATGGAATAGGGCTGAAACCATTATTATTCACATATATGAAGAGGCAACCTTAACTGACTGTGTGGAATGGCAGAAATTATATCTAATGTTTCGTAAGCCTAAGGTTTCTCTGATACTTCATAACATCCAGCTACATATGGACTCTTCTTGATGAGTCCGTACTTGGTTAGGTCGGTTTGAACCGTCAACATTTTTTTCATCCATACCTTGTGGTCATTAACTCTACACCACCGGTGATGTGGGTTTGGTTTGTAATAAATCTATATTCACACTTTGCAATTAATTTAACTTGATTTGGACAACAACGTGAAAAATTTGAAATGACGTGTTCTTAGGTTAGATAGCAACCGTTCCACTTCACGAGTGGTTCTGATTTGGACGAACTTACCAGAATCTGGCAATGAAACCGTAAGTCACCGTTGATTAACTTGTACTCTAGGCAATCGGCCACACGGAAATCACCTGAGGAGTTGAAATAAGAACATCATATTTTACCAGGACTCACCGAAATGGAAGAATGGACTAACTTACCGAAGGCACGGAGCAATGTGTCAAGCCGTGTTCAAGCCAGTTGGTCGCAAGCGAGTTGTATGTATATGAAGTCAGGTTTACAGCCAATTCTAACCTGAACGACTTATCTGTGTGTGGTTTGTAACTTCCTTCTTTACTCAGTTATGTGTTAGTATGAACGGTTCAACAACTGTACATTCAGGGTTGATCAATTAGTTCTTTGTGTTTATGAGTAATTTAGAGCACACAGATGAATACCATCATACCAATATACCTGAATTTCTGTGTGACTTGTGACTTCCTACTTTTATTTATTAGCATATCGGCAACCTACCTTTCTTCTTTGGCCCAGAATCGTTACATACGTCCAAACTGTTAAGGATTATCAATGAAATTTGGCACATAACCTGAGATTGTGAATAAGTCAAACTCTATGACGTCACAGAACATAGGTTTTCAGAATCGGTGTGTTGAAAAGTCATACAAGACCCTTATAAGTTCGTTCAAAGAATGCTAACAAGAAATTCAACATATTCTGAAAATATAGTAAAACAAACAATTCGAAACAGGAAGTTTACCTGAAAAGTAACTGCGTTTTCCTGATTTTATCCAAACTTGAAAAGATATGATTCGGATTGGTTAAAAGCAATGTTTGATCAGAATAGTAGCATTTCTGATGTGTTGCGTAATATCAGGGTGTACTGAACTTTCAGAGGGTTTACCAAAAGCAATTATTGTGGCGAGTTAGTTCAAAATCTACACAATATACTGTCATGTTCGAGGCACCCAGGCCAAATAATAAGTGGTAGTATGCTCTGTTCGAATCCGAATTCAGCCAGTGGTTATCGATTGGCAGGAAGTCAGTTGTACTCAGTGCACGGAAACTGTAATGGCATTCTAGCCGCTGATCTTCAACCGTGTTGGATAGATTTGGCATGGTTCTAAGTTGAAACGCTGAAGTTCGTCTAACCATTTTATCGGAGCAACAAGTAAACATATGCTGCGGTGTTCCCGTTTGGTTCACTGTCATCTATCGGGAAAGTGAAATATGTACGGTATATGTATCATATAGTGAACGAACCAACTGTTATGATAGCAGAACCACAGAAACCCCATAGGTTGCTACAACCACTTTCGTTCACCTAGAACATTTACTGATAAAATTGGATAAACACTGCTTTGGAAAAGCAAGTAAATTCGAGTACCGATTGCAAAACCGTACACTGAATGAGTTAACTGGGTCAGCCTGGTTACCCTTTGCTATGCTGTGGTAAGCAGTCGATGAAGTAGTGTTTTGCTCGGAACTGGCTCTTCAAACAGAATTTGAATGTTTTTCGCTTCTTCGACCATCCCGGGATAAATTCGATTAATCGTTTTGATAGTTGCCTAACCCCTTTGCCTGTGTAATCGTCAGTGTGACTGCAAGTGCACATCTTGGGACTCTAAACAGCTAGGCGGACTGTGTTCGGAATTATGGAGAACTGAACGTAACTGCTGGGCCACATACGCTCAAGCTACGTTGTTTCCAGTTTGAGGTATATCGATGTCAATACTCTGCGTCTCAGTGTCAAGTTGAGATGACTCAATTTGGTTTGCTGGTTTTCAGCGACAAACGTGGCCTCGCAGCCAATGTATACATATAGATCGGTTGTCTCGTACGCAGTAACAGGACAGATTAGCCTGGTGCGAAGAGCGAACAAGGCTAGCTCGCCAGTACCGTGTTGCTAAGCTGATGAAGGCACAGGCTAGCATGTATGCTTTGAGCAGTGAGCGCGTGTATGTGCATGACATAGAATGCGCAAAGACGGCACCTCTGGCAAACCAGTCGTCTGTCCGTGGGTACATGAACGATCTAGTGAAAACACCGTAGGCTTTTGACGTTGTCGTCAGGATGATTCGGACAAATCCTTCCTCAGGTGTTCCATTGTTGCCAATCCGAGTAACTGGCCAATGAAAACTGCGATAGCTGGCATCACAGATGAAATGCTTAGAGTAATCGATCGATCATGGTCTCCAAGCTTACACCAACAGTGTCCAAGGCAGGCTTTAAAAGATCGCAAGTCCGTTCTGGCTCTTGGTGACCTGGATGTGAGTCAGGCGAGTCAAACGACTTTCTGTGGATGGCTTATGAGTTTGCTGAAAGCCCAGTATAGTTGGGGACGGACTAGCTGTAATCAACCTCTTTTCGATACTACGGCTAATACAGACAGTGATGGAAAGTGAAAAAGGTTATAGGGACGTGTACCCACTGGTAGCACGTAACGTGCCTGTCAACGAAAATACGACCGAAACCAACTGCATGATGCGCACCGCTTATCCATGTCGATTCACAAAATTCTCTGAGATACCCGTTGAAAATTGAACTAGTCGTCGGTTGCAGTGCATTTAAGCTTTTACCGCATTGTCCCATCTATTGCTGGGTTATACGTAAAAGTTCACAAACCATACCGCATAAATAATTCACACAAAGAGATCTGCTGTACTAAATGATATAGCATTATGCCACTGTACGTGATACAATAACGGTGATGCAATCATTAGATAAACAGTGCCCATGTGCAAACACAGTAAAATGTTGCAGCAGCTCTTACACTCATGTGGATTTATCAATCAACTCTTTTCAAAAAGAAGCACTCTACCAGAGGTTTGCTTTGTGACGACTCGTCTATGAGACGTATCATGCATTACTTACAAGCGAATTTGAGTAAACGTTTGCACGCGACATACCAGTCGCGCCTAATTTTAGTATAAAGTTGACTGTGTACTTTCAGATGTGCACGTAATTTTACCGAATCATCAGTTAATTCAGCAGACTATAATTTTCTGGCAATCAATTCAACACAGCTATATTAATCTACTGTTCAGCCCCACAAACTCCTTATTTCCTTTGCTCTAACAGCAACCAGCATCATTGTCAGCGCTTGTCAATTCGCTGTGGTTGCTGACCTATGGGTAAATATGACACTGTCCAATAATAGCTTCCATAATAGCTGTGATAACAATCTAATGCTTTTATTGTAGTCTCCCACTTCCAAACTGTTTGGTTGT
The DNA here is from genome assembly GCA_014338405.1 of Paragonimus skrjabini miyazakii. Taxonomy (NCBI): domain Eukaryota; kingdom Metazoa; phylum Platyhelminthes; class Trematoda; order Plagiorchiida; family Troglotrematidae; genus Paragonimus; species Paragonimus skrjabini miyazakii. The sequence goes on from JTDE01000633.1 coordinate 206,654, forward strand.
AGAAAGACCCACACACGCTGAACTGGCCTGCCGTTAAAACGGCTTCAAACTTAACAGCTATTCAGTTGACTGACTCTAATCATTTTACCAGTATGAAAGGTGTTTTCCAGATTGTTTACCAAGTGCTAAGACATCGATTAAAAGTGGTGACAATCCGGATGTTGACCGTTACCGAGGTCAACAATATTCGGTTGTGCTCTCCTGATCTCTGTGCTCAACAGCAGTTCGTGTAGGTAATTGACTTCCCTCGGATCACAGACAACCAAACTCATAAATTAGAACATTGGTTTCCAAAAGTCACAGTAAACAAGCAGTCCTCAGTCCTTATGACCGGTTTTCTAACTTACTCCGGTTAACGCTTATATACATATCGTTTTATATATTCAACGTGATGGTCAAATATAGGGAACAAGTCTTGCTCGCTGATTTATTTTTCTTAAGACTTTATGGGGGTATCCTCGAGTTAGCTGAATGTCATTAAGTGAGATTCAAATGCCGACAATTATCAGTTACGAAGAAGTTCTAGACCACTTCCTGATTAGCACAATAACATATAACTCAGCTAAAAACGGCCAAACTGAACTATTTTACGGACGAGCGAAAGACATGATAACTGATGAAGTATTCAACATTCACCCTGATTTTTATTTGTAATACAGTAAAAAAAACTGTCGTTTGCACCTGAATGTACTAATGTTGAGAAACACATGTAGGTTATGGGATAGCTGTTGTTTTAGAGAAAAACGATAAGCAAAATTGACCCCATCAAGCAAATCCGGTAGCGTCTGTTTTCAGTAAACATGAAGATCATAGGTGCATCTTGACATGTGCCTGATGTAGTGGTAGATAAAACTGACAAATGTCTTAGGTGGACACAAATCCAGGTCGTTTTCTTGAAGCAGATACATCTACTATCGGTTTAATGACAAGACGATCGGACTGTGACATATTTCGTTGGGTGCAATCGAATGCCGAGAATATCGCTGTGCCATTAATTGGAATATCAACAATCAGCGAGGCGGTAACAACACTGGGTATAAAGCACTGGGTATAAAGCATTATCAACAAAGGAAAAAGGCGCGTCACCCAGTTACACCAAACAAGTGATCGACCGGTGAGGACAGAGTTAGCCATTTTTCACAACTGGACTGATGATTTCCACTATACCACATTCTGATTAGAGCACAGACTTTGTTTCAAATCAACAGGAAGACTACACAACAAATATTACTTTGTTTTTGCTGATGCCGGTATTTGTATCCAGCCATACAAATGAATTGAACAAAATGGGAAAATTGGCATCACCAATCATGACAACTAGTTGGCTTCCATCCGAGTAAAACAGTGTACGC
>JTDE01000633.1:208948-229843 GCA_014338405.1 Paragonimus skrjabini miyazakii
TAATAACTCTTATGCCAACGGTATTTCAAACAGAATGCACTCATATTCACTACACAAACCTGAAATCACTAAGAAGACATACGGGTATTTCATACCATAGCTTTCGCATAGTTGCTTTGGTTCATTTTTGGATGAGCTGGATGCAGCATAGTTTTAACGATAGTCTTTATTCTTTACGTATCATTTTGTCCTACCATATCTTACGCCCAATCTGAATGAGGCGTATGTGAAAAACGTCGTTTATTTTAACTGTGCTGCACCCCCGCTAAGAAGCACTTATAATAACAAATACTTTGGGAGTGCTGTTGAATGACATTTCCGGAGTACAAAAGTGGAGAAAACATATTGAGTTTACTGATATGAATTCCATAATTTTCAAATTCTTGTTAGTAATCGCCAATGAATTTTGCTGAGCAATTACACGAAACAAAATGCCAGTTGAAAGTGCATGCAAGGGAAATATTATGGAATTAGGCGGAACACAACTGAAATTGGTGTTAGAGAATGTCCACATACTAAATAAATGGTTTTTTATTACAAGAAAATAACGGAATAACTCAAGCTTGTCGAATCTGTAACTATACCCAGCGTAAGCCATGTGAAATGTGCAGTTCGTAGCTGTGATGAAAAGTCCAACATTGATCTCCTATTTTCATTGTGAAGTAATGTGAGGTTATTTGTAACGAATTCTGTTAAGAAGTTGTAAGCAAACAGCAGCCTCTAAAGTGAACGTGAAATTGTACGTTCGAATCACAATGCACTACACAGTTTCATTGTGATTGCTAGCAGAACTTTTCAGTTTCGACAGTAATTTTTGAAAACGCTGTTATCTTTCAATCAGTTAAAACAAATTCTTTCACTTTATATTTCTGAAATCAAAAGCAGCCAGGATGAAGCGTGACATAATACTTTAACTAACTGCGACGAATTTTGTTCAGGTGGATTTTAAATGTCTTAAATCCGCCATCGAACCCTTGGCTTATCGCAATTTTTGACGTTTATGTGATGTTTTTAAACCTTTTGAGCACACTTTACGCTTCACCCTTACGACCTTTGCCAAATTCCCCGTAAATAGCACATTATATGTTATCACTATACTTATCTCAAACCTCACAGGGCTTTGCTTTCTGCTCATAAAATCTCCAGTGTTTCAGTTTTTATTACATAAACGAACAGTTAAACTGGTTGAGCGTGACCAAGTTTATTAAATATTTACTCTACAAGCATATGATTTGTCTAACACTTCTTATTCAGCAAAACAAATTAAGCTATACCGAAATGGAACATGGAAATTCGACATAATTCACGAAAATGCGTTCAAGTTCTGTAGAAATCACATCACAACAATTACCCTTGGAATGAAGTCTTGAATCCACATTGACCAATCAGTGTTAGCTATTATGCAGTCGGTGAATATCCAATAAATATTTTGACTAGTGAACGATAAGCAAGTAGATGTACGCACTCTTGCCACTTATTTAAATTTTAAGGCCCATATTGACCAATCATCTTTTGCCAAAGTCCCCTTTATTTGTTTGTGATATGACGAATGACTGAGAAGTTTATGGTCAAACAGTCAATATCGAGTTACATTGCAAAATACCGTTTATTATTTTCCCATTAACCTCACAGATAAGATCCACAGAATTTGCTTTTTCATTCCATGTTTTCCAACATTTCGACAGAGGAATACTGGACTGAGGATGCTAAAAGACTGTAAGTGCCCAGGTTATCTTTGAATTCGTTTGTGAACTTTTGTTAATCATGGTGCCAAACGTGAAATACAAGTTGATTCTTATTGTTTAAAAATTATCGACATCCACATCGCTGCACAGTATATGAAATTACATAGCGTATTTGTCTATCACGGCTAGGAAGGTTTGTTGAATTGCTGAGCATCATACTTTAACAAGAAACACATCAGTATTTGTTCCTATTATTCAAAGTCATTTGGATGCAACATACTTAGAATAACTACCTAAATAATGCCAACAATTATACTCGTGTGATGGCGTTATATATCTTTTGCGTGAACTTTTCGACGAGCCAAAATGGTGACAATAAATGGACTATGGTATACCGGCATGCGTAAGCTGAAACATAAATAATTTCTTGAATATCCTTGCGGATAACTAAACAAGAAGACGCTCCAATTAGTTTCAAGTTGGATATCACCTACAACTGATCGCAGCTGCTGCATTCCTATAGACCTTCCAGTCGGCCCCTTTCGAAAAGAAGCCCTAGACTTGAGTTTCGCTTCCATTCAGTCTCGTCAGTAGTGTGTATCCTTGCCACGGCCGGGGCTAGAATTGCGACCACGCTTTGATGGGGTAATCGTGTTGGCCACTACGTCACTGGCCTCGCATTGAGCCTGACGTGGTTATCGATTAGAGATAACGGGACAATTCCTGTGTCTCCTATCGAGATGATTGGGCAACCTGACCATTACTCACAAGCCAAACTGGTCGAGCCTTAACATATGATAATTCGGTCGTGCTTACTGTGAGATAAATGACGCAGTGGTCAACACGGTTGCCTCATCAAAGCGTGGTCGCAGTTCTCATCCAACCCGTGGCAAGCATATGCACTACTGACGAGCTCAGATGAAAGCAAAACCCGAGTCTAGTGCTTCTTTCCGAAAGGGCCGATTGGAAAGTCTATGGGAATGCGACAGCTGCGATCAATTGTGGGTGATGTTCAACTTGAAACTAACCAAATTCCCGACTACTCACCAGTACCGCTCCAGTTAATTAATACGTGTTTCACGTCGTGCGGTGAGAAAGTCATGTCTTGGACGGACCGCTTAATATGGCTATAGACTATGTCGAAATTTCTCCTCTTCCAAACCTTGAACCGGACACTACTTCCTGGCAAACGTGCTAACTATGCAGATTGAGCCTATACTTAAGGTCAACTTCTATCTGCAAGCTGATGGTGTGACCATGGAAAGTTCAGTCATTCGAGTACTTGCAGAAAATTTTACATGCCTAAAAGAAGGAGGCCGAAATATATGTGCACCTTACAACATGGTGTACACCAGGATTTTCATCATCGGACAGTTGACGGGATCCACACATTGAATATTGTGTGGTGTTCGTGTAGAAGCATTTCTGTGACAGACAACTGGCCTGAACATTTTCCGAAGCTGGTCGTAAAAGACTTTCTGACCAACTTTCTCAACAACGGTCACGTTTTGCTTGTCATCAATAGTTTTGAGGCGTCATGCGAGAAAGGTATGAGTGGTTTCATAAGTTAGACCATGATTTTCAAAAATAACACAAATCGTAATCTCCGATCGCCAGCATGATCGTCAGTAGATTTTCCAACATCTCCAGTCGTTATGGCGCAATCCAGATGTAACCACATTAGTTCCAAAAATTCGCAAGCCGAATGCTAGTCAAACTGCTGAGATTTTTGAGATTTTTCCTCTCTCGCTCTGTATAGAAATAAAAGATCCTATCTTAAAACCAACTGGAAAATATGGCCATAGAGCAAAGAAGTAGATTTCATGTACCAAACTAAGATGAGTCGCGCGATCCACCTAACCTCTGCTTTGATCATTTATTGTATTTATGCGGCTTAGTTCAACAAACTGACCAGTTTTAGGCATGTTTAATTATCTCCACCATAATACTTCATCTGCTAAAAAGCTAATGAAAATATTATGCATCCCTCCGGTGATATGAAAGGTGATGTTAATGAAAACAGATGTTCTACAATGAAAACATTCAGAGCGTCCATTTGCGCGGGACAACACATTAATTTTAATTTTTTCGCGTCAGCATCATAAAATGCAATCTCGGGTGAACCCCTATAAATTATGTTGGTAAATGTTGCATACCACAAGTAATCAAAGATGATATGGTGTCAACACATCCGCACATTATTCCGAAACACGTCGCCGTAATGTCAATGGAGACCCATAAACTTGCATAGTTTTAACTTTCAACCGTGCGGATTTCACCAAACTATTTTGGCATTAGTTTGTTTGCACTATAAAAGTCTCACGTATCACTTAAATTGTGGCTGATCAACTGAACAGTAGGAGTTAGCAGCGGACAGAAGAAGGTTTTGAACTACTTACCTATCGTGTTGCTTTTTGCAACGAATTCATCTGTGGTTTCGGACCCAGGAATATCAACCGAACAGTGAACACGATTGAGACACATAACTCACTAGAACGTTAATGATGTTTGAACGAAGGTGGACGTATCACAGTTGAAATTAATGTTTACATGCTATGTCGTTCAATGTCAGTCGTTGAAATTATCCTTCAGTTTGCTGACAGTTGTGATAGACCAACACAAACCAGTTCTTGTCGTCAAATAATGCATTCCCACTTACTTATTACTATCATGGCACAAGCTGCGGACTTTATAAATAGATTAATATTTTGCACTTAATATTTTGCTTATTGATTCTTTATTTCTTGATGTTTAGCATGATTCACTGACGGTACTTAGATTTCCTATTAACAGTTTGTGCGCAATAACTTTCGTCTGCACAAAATCTATATAATTTTTGCTTTGTGTTATGACTGGATTCCTTTAAACACCAGTTTTCCGGCTTCTTAACTAATTAATGGAATCATGGCTTGTTTAGGTTCTTACCCCGGGCGTATTCCAGTGACTCGTATTTGGTCTGTGCCCATGTGTAAACATAGTTGCTCCCACCCACCAACCCCCTGCAATCCGTGTCAAGCATTCAACGATTGCTGACAAATCGCTTTTATAGGTCTCACTTTATTTGACTCTATTAACTGGTTTATATTCAGTAGATGACAACTTCAGTTTACCTGTCTATCGGAACGCGAATAGCAGCTCTAGCCAAGAAATATGGTTGTTTTATAGCATCATTTTCATGCAGGATACAGCAAGCCTAGGTAAGATTACAAAGAAAACAATGATTTAGTATCAGCATGAAATCAGTTTAGTAGAATATGTATCAAAACTAGTTAGACAGAACGGTCTATCAAATGGATAGTCGTAAGTGCGTGCTGTGGGTCAGTAATGAAAGACAAAGCTTCTAAACTTTGCGTAACTACATAGTAGAATTAATGACAAGGACAAACACAATCGAAAACAAATCCGAATTCATGTTATTGTTGAACCAAATTGTTAGTTATAGGCGATTAGTATAATATTTGTCCCCTCAAATTTTTTGTGTCCGTTTGAATAATAACTGAAGATGTGCGCAAGTTGATGCGAAGATGAAACTAACCACAAGTAACTTTTGACCTGTTGCAAAGTTGCGCCTGAAGCCGAAATGAATTTGGGTTTGATCCCTAATGACAGTAGTTAGGGATCAATCAGTTTACCAAAAAACTGGGTGTCACAGGTGTTAATGATTAACACCTTCCTCACGTTTGTCTGTTTTAGATATTTGTGCTAAGTAGGTCCAACTGGTGATGTCAACAACCTTTCACGCGCTGAACCGCTGTTCTGAGCATAGGACTAAATGCCAGGTCGGCAAGTGGATGGCGAGTCACATTCATCTACAGCTACTGAACTAAGCTAGCAAAATAATCCATAGATGAAAAATCAAAACGTGCACTCCTTTAAAAATATTATTTATGTCATGAGGTCACTCGTTAATATCTTAATGTGATGATTTATGCTACATGTCACAAGAATGTTGCTCAATATTGGACGACGAATGGAATGTGACCAGATAGTGAATCTCTAATAACTGGCCGATAGTGTGCTGGGTTCGAAGTTACTGCATGTTTTAAGAAGAATTCGTTTTATAAATAAAGACAGTCGAAAATTGAAGCTAGCATTTTTGCGTGAACTGTCACGGTTGTAAAACTTGCAAATCAGAGTGGATATTTGTTCTAAATCTCTAATGATGTCAAGCCATCTGCACAAAATCTTTAAAGTAGTGCTGTCTGAAAATTACTAGGAAAAAAGATGTACGCCACAATGGTCCCTTAGTTAAAAAAACCCACTAGCTATGACGCAAGTTTTAAGTTGGCAGAATTGAACATAACCTGGTCAACAGGATTGATCTTTGTTTCAGCCTGATCCTAGTGACCACTATTGTGAACAGCTATTTTGGTCCTTCTGAATAGGAACAACACTATGTACGGTAGATGGTGCTAAGCTATAACGAGATCTATGCACTAATTAGCGAACGGTTATTGGAGAAAAGTGCTCGTAAAAACACTGGCAAACCCCTTTGCGGCTTTGTTGATTGCCTACTAATTTGTACGGCAAAAATTTTGACTTTCCGATTTTGGCCTACAAAAAGGAAGTACAACAGCAAAGATAAATACAAATGATCTGTCACTAATTAACCCAAGTATGTTGTACTTGTTCCATTTGCTAGTGTTCGCGAGTATGACTGCGTTTTGTGGTGATTTTACCATCAGATAACGACAGTGTGTGTGAAAAGACGGGCAGTCACTGTGCGTTGCTTCCGTATGTGTGAACATGGGTATTCTTTAAAAAAACGGTTATTCCGTGGCTTGTTGAGGTATTAACCTCACAATATTCTGTAGCATGGGAAACCAATCAAGTAGTGTCTGGGCAAACGACATAAGTTCTGAACATGTTACAGATTGTTGAACATAGAATGTTTTGTCAGGACAGTGGGTTGGATAATTTCAGTTAGAGAACCTATCTGTCCGCACACTCACCTGTTCAGTGTGTATCGATTATCGGCACTTCAGATGCACCTCATAAGCGTACTGCACTTGAAAGAATTTTTAGTCCACAGGACAGAAGCCCCGACCCATACCTTTTCAATCGTCTTCTTGCAACATAGCTTCACCTACCCAGTTCGAAAATGAGTGAGCCTGATTGCAAAATTTATCTTTAAGTGGGCTACCATTCGGTAAAAGCATTGGTCTTCGTTAGTCTACCAGATGTATGGAGCTGTAAGAAACCGGCTGGAATACCGCTATAATATAATTAAGAACATAGAAACACAGAAAACGAGAGATGATATTTCACCGATGTATCAATTAACATGCAGTTTACCCATGTTTAGTTGGGTCAGTTACAATTTCTCAGTAGCGCTGCAGATTACTAATGTGCTAGTACCGAAACCGCGTACCTTACTTCGCGTCTGTCAGTTAATTAACAACCAAGGTGACATTTTTACCAATAAAACTGATCAATGCCTGCGGTTGATGGTGATAGGTCACGTTTTCGATCATATTAGATAGTGTGCACATAGCACAAGTCTACAATACCTCATGACAAAGCAAACTGGCCTCCTAGGCCTACAGTTCTTTGACGGAGATCCACCACAATATTCAGCAAAGGGACGTTTAACAAAGAATGGTGCCGTCAAAAATTTGAGGCTTTTAAAATCATTAAATAGTACCATCCAGTTTTACTGATGAATTGTCTGCTGATCCCAACTATCCAGTATCCACGATACCGACGATTCGAAATCATTGTTGAGTTATTTCCACATGTCCCATCACTATTTCACAGCTATTTTTAAACACAGCATGAGAACCGATTATCAGATTGGGATATTTCTATAAGTCCATGCACTGTTCGGGAAGTTTAGACAGGATACATCTACCTGAGTCTAAAAGTTGGCATTGTTTTTACAAATTTGACCAAGACAACTGACCCGACCCGACAATATAACACTTTCTGCGTGTTTGTGCGTTATCACTTAGTGTGTCTGGCGCAAACTTTTTACATCGTTCACGCTGGCAACTGAGAGAAACAGTAGAAATATCAGTGTATTGTTGTTATTTAGCTGTCAAGGTACTTACTGTGTAAAAGTGTGTTGTATTTGCCAATGGCTGGAACCCAGCCAAGGCTTAGATTGGTTGAAACTGTGTCTCTTCTATATGCTACAACACATCTTTATCTTGTTCAGATCAAAAGACTGCCTTCAATCAAATTGTCTAGTTTGTCAATCTTACAAAATGTATGCATCTGACTGCTTTGCTGGATCGTCTGTTCACTTATTTAGAAAGACTGCTCAATCTGCACCGCTTTACCTTCCTTTGTTTCATGTTCGTCTGTATTTCCGTCAAATATGTTAAGCCCACAAGCTGCTTTACTGTATTTCTGTTTAAAACCAATGCAGTCTTCATATAAATCCTAGTTTACTTGCTTTCTTCTAAACCTTTTCACAGTTTGTGATGGTTTTTCACACAAAATTTTTCATAACTATTATAATAGTTTACCCAACGCATTTATGTTTCACTTTCTAGCTTAAGACCTGTTAAATTTGTGAACTACCATAGTGCATTACTTCTATACGGGCGATGTCGGACTTGCTTTATTAGGGTGGTAATTTGTTAAATAGCGGAGAGTTATTATGAAATCTGGAGATACTTCATTACGTGATTTTTAGCGATTTTTACTTGCTATTTTGTCTGCTATTTGATAACTTACCGCCTACTAGATTAGTACATACCTCACATATGAGACACAATAAAGTTATTTGGTTTGACCTAAACTAGCGATTGTGAAAATATGTCACAACATTCTAGCAAGATAAGTCCGTCAAGTAATTTTACTAGAACCAATAATCACCAACCTTGTAAACTAACTAAATAATCTATAGCAACAATCTAGTGTGTACTGTAAGAGACACACACCTTGTGATATAAAAATGAACACTGCTTCCAGTCAATAAGAGAAAACGTGACAAAATTTATTAACGGTTTTAGGCGATGCGTCCGGTTTTCAGTTCGAATTTGGTAGGCTCAATACAGTTCACAGATGTCACAGAAGCATCACACGTTGGTCGTCATCTGGGCAGTTCGCTGAACGTTTTGAAAACTCAATAGCTTGAAGTTGAGTAATATCAAAAACCAAATGAATCTAACAGAACTGTCGATGTATTGTTTACGAAGGTTGTATACTAAAAGCGCAATCTTTGTAGCCACAAGAAGGTTACAGATTTGAGGATGCTAAAGGTGCATGCATGGATTCCTGGGCGTGTCCGTGAGTAAATGTCAATTTGTTTACTTATATAGTTGCACAATCCACTGGTTCTCAAGTATGATACCACTCATGTTTGTAAATTTATCATCAAGGGCTCGTACTCACAGTATCAACCGAAGCAGACAATGTCCAACTAGCTACTGACCACGGTGATGCACCTGCTACCGCACGCGATTAGCTTCGTATTAACTCTCGTAGTAAACGCCCTATTGAGAAAACAGGTATATCAAAAGAAACTAGTAAAGATTCAAGCATAAACACCGTGAAAGACGCTTCTGCAGTGAAAATAATTCAAAGTTGTTCTAAATATAGACCAAGTTTCCTTTCTCGTTGTCTTCTACCCAAAATTAAGATCAGCTTGAACCGCAGTCAAGTATTTTTGTACAATCAACGTTAAATGTACGCGGGTGCAACCACACTTTTTAATGTTTTAGTTCGGCTGGTTCATTTCGAAAGATTAGAGGTTGCGACCTAGTCGACACAATATTGCTCGCCTAAGCTTTGCAACACATCACTACAGAGGTTTCGCTGGTAAATTAGTACATACTGTTACAGCGCGGGTACAGTTAGTTAGCTGACTTCAAGACGGCCACATTGGTTTTTAGTCTGACATATAGCATTATCTTGTACCACACCAAAGCACCCTATACGGTGCTAGGCAGCACGTATTGTGTTAAAAAGAAATTAAAAACTTTTACAAAAATTAAATTGTAATTGATGGAATGAACTTTCTGTCTCCGTGCATGTTCCGTTACCAAGTGTCTTCCAGTAGAAACGTGTCTTGCCTTACATATCAATTCTTCCGTAACATTTTTGGTGTGGTTAATTTCAAGTGATTGTAGTACAATGTCTATTGCGAGTAAGATCTAATCACCACTTAAAATAATCGGATAACAAAAGATGTCTCCTTCGGGGAAAAACTTATTCACAGTCTCTCGGGAAATTAAAAAAATATTCAATAGACAAATTCTGTCTGACATGAAAGTGAAACCTGTTATTCACATGGGCAATGTCGCTATCAGCTAACAGGGAACAGATCACTGTGAATGAAATAAAAATATCAATTCACATGGGTTTTGCAGGGATAGGTGCTAGTGATCCCATCAATTCAAGAACCACAAGGGAGTGTTGAATATCCAACAGTTAGTTACAATAACAGTTATAAAGCGAGCATGTACTTACTAGTTGTTAAATAAATAATACCTCTACCGGATCTCCCTTTAAACGTATATAGCAGCCAACCAGTAGACGTGTAGCAATGAATACCCGAATTTGTGTACGAGTGCAAACAACAGTTTTTTTTGTTTAAAAGAAGCAAATTACACCGTTAAGAAAAATATGGATGAGACGGGGTCTTTGTACGGGGTGTTTACTTGTAAGAAGTGTTTATAGATGTACAGATTGATCAGCGTGTTAGGGTAACTAACACTGAATTTAAAGACATGTTTGGGTGATCCAACCAAAAATGGCATATTGTCCCCGAAGCGTACAAAGAAATTCCTAATAGTAAAGCGATAAGTATCGAGAAAAGGGACACATGAAGGTGAGTGTATGTCCTCGATACTTTTCCTAGAATGACATACCTAAAAAGACGGACGAAAGAGCAGATTAAAATATTGACTGGATTTACACTGGAGAATTTAAGTCTGCGATAAATCATTTGGAGATGGATTAATTGATTAACTACTTCGCCTTGGTGCGTTGATTGAACCGCACAGATTGATCAACTGTGATCACAACGTGCAACCGGGCTTGAGACTTTGTTAATCACTCGTCAATCTTCAGTTTGTTACTCAAAATGACAAAATTTATATTACACTTGTTTTGGTATTTCTACGATTTCATTATGACGAGGAAAGACTATGACATTTAGTTTGCTTACTTACATTAACCCATCGAATATTCTACGTAATTGGCGTGCAGTAATGATAAACTTAGAATCCGTAAGTGATCCATTCGAAAGCTTCGCTGACCAAGCAAGCTAGAAGGGCGTTAGTTTGCGGTTGGCACTTAACTTCTGATTGGATTGTAACGGTTGTGTTGATTCTGTAATGTTCGAATGAACATTATAAGTTCACTCGGATTTCAACAGTAGTGCTAGCATATGTTCCACGGACCGGATTAGTTAATCGTCAATGGTTTTAACGTGTACGCAGCTGGACAAACTAATGCACCGCTCAGCTGCACTGACCGGAAATGAAAATTACTGATCAGCTTATTCACTGTACTTTCATCCTTGAGCGTTGGCTTCCCGATATCGACTGCCAAACCGATCGTAGATAAATATCGCCAGTTCAGAAATTTATCGATTTTTACAACAATCACTTCAATCTTGATGCCTTCGCTGATACGGACATCACCATTTTAACATCGTTTACCGTTAGGTAAAACATAGATGGCTCAATCAGCGCAAATATGCGCAGAACAGATAACTGCTCCGTCCTCGTTTAACAACGCTGATTTTGCTCAAAAATCTTAGACTATTTAGTCACCTGCCGCAAAGATAGTGCGAGTTAACATGCTTTTAATAACTCTTGGAACTCGTGGCACTAGCAACTAGATCAAGAAAGGGCAACTCGTCATTTCCAGCTAAGCAGAAACTCACTCACTGATGGAATTACCATCAACCTCTGCTGTTTGGAATGTTTACTGCGTCAGTAAATCACTCAATCTTAGGCCTCTGGAGAAGTATTCTTTAATCAACGCGAGGGCTGTTTGAAAAAGATCAACGATGAAATGTAATGGGTTTACTGGAATCAAATGTGGGCTGACATTTGCAGCTGTAGTGTTCGAAATTTTCACATATTTACTCAGTTCGATCAAGTGCGGCAGATTAGAGGTAATTAGAAAGACTTCACTGAAGTATTACAATTGTTCATGTTTGCATCTGAAAGTCACTCACAGTTTTCGGAAAAAGGGTCAATGAAAGGTTTTTAAGTTTAAATTGCAATGAAGACATATGGAAGAGAGGTGGTAAACTGAGTGGGCGAATTTTTCTTGCCAACTTACTGGGTTAACTACCATTTGCTAATTTATTCAGAGAACAATGCCGTGGAGCGTAATGAAGACTGCTTCAAAAGTGACTAGTTGGTATTGGTTTGGTGGCTCGGAAGGAGTCAGCTACTTCTGACATACGACCGTTCCACTGTAACGGCATAGTAATGTCCGTCTTAGACGTGCCGGAGTATACTGTTGAGAATCAGTGTGGTATGTGTTTAATGACCAATTTATCCTTCATCCTACAGAAGTATGCAATTTCCGACACAGGAATGTTCCTTGGGGGTGGCTAACAAGCGCATCGCGTCTTTTTTACGGGTGTTAGAACTCTGAAGGTCTCTTCACCGTACATCAGTTTAGTGACGCCATAAATCCGGTTCCATGTCAAAGCGAGGCTCCGTTTAGTCAGTCTTCCTTAAGGTGAAAACATTTCACGCCGAGAAGCGTAAACAGCGATGACGTTCGGCTTTGGTTGGTTTAGTTGGAATGGCTCATTAATTGTCGTGTTATTTTGGATCCTCGGGACATCTTCATCTCAGTTTATCTGTGCAGACCAAACGCTTCTGTGCAGCTTCAAGATATGAAACAGACATTTCCGGAGCTTCTTTGTACACAAAGCCGAACCGGGGGTTTAATAGTTCATAGAACCAGCGTAAGGTAGAAATGTTGGTATGTATTGATTTAGTCAAGACAGATTTTACTTATATTCGAGCTTGTTTTTATGTACGATGAAATCTTCCGCAGTAAACACCACTGGAGATAGAGCGAAAAGTGCTCAAACATGAATGGTGTAATGCTCTATCCAAAGTCAGTTAATTCGTAGACTTTCTGCGCTAACCTATATCATGCATTCTGAGTTGACAACCAATACTATTGCTAATCCCCAGTAGACAGTTACTCACGTCATACTCATAACCTTTTAGAGTAAATTATTGTAATGCTGTGGTGATCGGATGGTGTTCACTGAGATTGTTTATGCAAATTTACACATTGATGGGATACTCAGAAATACAAATTTGGCCAGCTCTGAGAGTCATACTTGAATACAAACCTTCCGTGTAAGTGAAAAGAAGTTCTTAGACTAGTTGAGGTAAGCGGCTGTTACTCACTGGACAAGAACCAAGACTCAACTATGCATATGTATCATAGAACATAAAGTCTGTCATTGGCTGATATCAATAACATGTGTAACGTCACAGACTGTAATCTGACTACTTCAGTACAGAACAATGGCGAATAACGGAAGATATAACACTGGAACTGTTTGTCCGATCCTGACGGTGTACCCTAAAGTGACGATGGATCAATCTGTTGCTAGTGGAATCATAAAGCGGTAAAAGGGAGGCATCGTATAGCCAACTTACGGTCCAAAGTGGCCGTCAAAATAACACTGAATAAAGTTCATAGAGCTCATATTTTGTAATTGATCACAATGTACATATAGTAATGTCAGAACTAGTATATTGGAAGAGCAACTTCTTATTGTAGTTGAACTCCTTGGACTTGTCCGGGTCTATTACCTTTTAATAAATTCACCCAAAGTAGATTGGTTCATCAATCTCACTTCATAATGCATTTATTGATTCGTAGATAACTGCGTGGGAATTTATATATACAGAAGAGATGGTTACTGTTCATGATTAAGGAACCTTTCCCCCAGATGAATTGAAGTGTATTTTAATATGCCAAGCCGTTGAAACGTACAGACAACAGTTGTCCGAAGGCGCTGGTTACACTGCCCATTAAACTTATGAATTCGAGTCCACTTAAATTCACAACTGTTGCGGTTGATTGTGTGTCCCAACCAGCAGACTCGAAACCTTTTGAACCTTCAGGAATCGGCGTCCATGCCTCTGGCCATTCTGTGATCCCAGTGCGCCCGCAACTCACTAATTTGCCGTCAATCATATGTGTTTCACGACGTCTGAATATATTAAAAAGTCACATTCCCAAATTATCATTTTTAACAAATAGAAATGGAGAACGAGGTTTTGAGAAGGAATAAACTTGCCATGGTTACGGCTGAAAAAGAAAGCAGCGACTTAAATGATTTTCCATAAAGCAATCTGCTGACACGCTATCTCCAAGTAGGGTGTGAAGTCCGTAAATACACTGAATTTGATTGTCATGGTTATGATTATCACGTGAAGGGTTTTCAATTTTCTGAAAACGTTTCCAGACAATACTCAAAAGAGGACTTAAGTGGGAAGCACGCGATCTGGATCTAATTATGGTTAAGTGCATCCAGAAGTTGAGTCGATTGTCTACAGTTTAGTCTTCTAAATTACTTGTCAATTTGAATAGACACGCAAAAGCAAAAGGAAATTCGCAGTTTTTGTTAATTGAGCGCTTTGATGAAGCCTTTTAATTTACCACGCATTTTATGTTTTGCACATGAGTTCACGATTGGCTTTATTATAAGAATTATTGATAAGCATAAAGAGGTACTGTAATGTGAACCTTACCAGATAAAGCAAACGGCAATACTTGTCCAACTCCGTCACACAGCGCAGTCGACCGGAACTTGGAAACAGTACTAATAAGTTTACTGTATACAACCTATTTCATAATCTCATGTGAAACATCTTCAGTTGACGTATGCTTTCATAGTCATAAAGATTTCTCAATCAATTTCTACCGAAAAGAAGCGCTATACTCCAGTTTTCTTACTAGTGCATTTCTTTGCCACCACCGCTACCTGAATTTAGGTCTAAGGATTCATAACTTAGCCGTGATGATCAATTTCTTGATGACATTGCATTGGATGCGACTTATCACACTTAAACGGCTAGCCAGATACGTATGTGAGCATATTTCAGGTATCCATTTTGCTTCAGCATACTAGTGCAGGAAACAACAAAATATCGGTATGGCCAAGCTTATAATCAACACTACCTAAATCAAACTAGTGGACAGTTGTTAAATATTCTGACGGTCACATGGAGAAACCAATGATAAGCTACTAACTTTAGATGTATTCTCCTATAGATGGTTGCACAACAACAGCGTCAATGTTATTTCAAAAGAGTAAACCTTACTGAATTTGGAAATATGACCATATAAGTTTAGCGTACAAAACAGACACTTATAGAGTTTAAGGTTACCATTGTTAGTGATTAAAAGAATGAGCAGATCTGATGTAGCTTTGTCAATTGCTCACTTGTTCTGAGTTCATTTAATTAGTTGATAAATTCGGACTATGTATACACCGATTGAGATGGCAGTAGTTATTGCTTCGTCAACCTTTCCGAATAGTCCACAATCCTCACTTGCCTAGATATATTTTGATCGGTGTACTTATACTCAATTGCTCGTGAAAAACCAAAGTGATCCTTCGATTATCAACTTAAGCCGCAACTCCAGTTCTTTCGAGCACCGTTTTTATGCAACTCGCCTGAGGTTAAGCTTCTAAAAATAGTCATCTAAAGTTACAGTTTGAAGTTTTGCTATCAACCTCACTATCAGTTCACGCCGAATAGGATGGACATAGCTTTCAGAATGATTTTTGTCTAGCCCGAGGGTGAATCTACATGTCCAGATAGGTCATGCATTTTGTGTTAGGCACAATGCTCAAATCAGTTGCATTCGGGATTTCAATCCTTCCAACTGTTCCATAATTTCTCTAAAATTCTTGAGGTTTTGTAAATGTAGGAGTGAACAGTGACTTCCGTTACTGAGTTAGGTTATCAACGTAGGTTTCAATTTAGCGCAGTACTTATTCAAACTGTATTCACTCCTTGGATGTTAAAAATGATTTGCGACAATCATCCAAAACAAGTGAAGCAGTAATTAGGTTCAAGTTGAAAGTTTGCGTTTAAGTACTTCTGTAAGAGTAGAAATCTGAAGCGTTGCACACTTTCTGTCGCATTCACTCCCAAACTCAGACGTGGTTTCATTCTGATGTGTCTCGTTCGGCCGACATAATTAGACGGTGGTTTCTGATGTCGCACTTCAAGTTACCAGTCAACGCTTTTAGTTATGTGCTGATTGGCTTGATAAGTAAAGCAATGACTGGAAAGCTGCTATGAGCTGAACATATAAGTTTTAATGGTTTGAAAATTTAAATTGTGTTGTTGGTTTCCGACCAGCAATTCCAATGAATCAATTCATCCAAGGAATGAACGGTAGATATCAAAATCCTTCAACTTGTCAATTTCTTATCTATTCTCTCACTTTTTCATCTTCACCAACGACACGCGTCGTGCCAAAAATTAAGTCAGAAGAGTGACAAGAAAAATATGTTGTTACGACCTAATATGTATTATCGTATACCTATATAATGAACTGTAAACATGATGCGTAACATTTATGTACAGATATCGTTTGATAAACATCGACTGAGAATCATTCAGAAGAAACCTTATATATACATAAAGGTTCATCTACTGGAGGAAATTTTTCATCTTCCTGTTTTTCACCTTCTTATGTCAACAAGATCTTCATGTTGCTCGTGTTTCTTTCGACGATCAACTATCACCTATAAAAACCTAGACTGTGAAAAACTTACATGAAAATATCCATTTGGAATCTTAACAAATTGGAAACAACTCTCGATCTAGCGAGCGGAGCATATTCATGAAGACGCGTGGGTTTTCTGAAGTGCTTGTTATAATGGATAATTTCTAATATGTTTGGTTGACTCCCTTGAATAATTTTAAGTGGACTGCCCTACCTTCGTTTAGAACCAAGCGCTAATTACTGTTGATGAGTTTTTCATTATGCTACATTTTGTCACCATATTCACGGTTATGTTTTTAATACTCAATGAACCAGGGTAAAAAAGCCATCACTCGGGATCATTCGTCGCCTGGAAATATGTAGTGGAAATCAGTTAGTATGACCAACTCTGTCCCCCGTCAAAATGAGAAGAGTAGACTGCGGACCGGAAAGTTCGATTTGCTTATAATAATCGGTGTACCTATTTTAATACCCTCTGGTTGACAACCAGGTTTTCATCATTTTTAACACACCAATAAAGTCTGTGATTTGTCGTTGATTGCACAGTAGACGATGGTCAGTTCAACATATAAATGTGGCCTCTTCTATTGAGATCGCTACTTACATGACGTAGTGCCAAGGAAAATAAAGGGACGCGGTTGTTACCACGTGTGGTGATTTGGAAGATTTTATCAAGTAATGCTGATGGCTAGAACAGAATCTTGTTGCTCCAAAATTGAATGACATACGATGAAAATGTGCCAACATTATCATGAAATTCAAAATTTACATTTACTGAAGCTCCACTTCAATCAAGATGTCTAGTTCACCGAAACTGAATTGAACAGTTGAAGTACTGTATACAGCTGTCACAAAGCGACAAAATAAAATGTAGCTAGGAGAGGTTATCGAAATTGTTTCGATCTCTGATTCCACAGTCCTTCGCACAAAAACGACCGTGGGAATACGTGTGGTAAAGTGACACACTGGAATTCCATGTTCAGTCACAATATGGCCAACGTTGTTCGAACCATGAACGTTTTGGGTAAATCAGACTATTTTTAGTGGTGTGATCAGCGATTTTCAAGACAAAAATAGCAAAATATCCCATCTTAACAAAACACGACCAATTATCCGAGTGGTAAGAGGTCTTTCTAGTAACTTTTGTCGTACCAAATGCTACCGTCAGGGAAATCACTTTGAGGGAGAAACGGTTTCACAGGACAGCAAGCATACACAGACGACAGTGGACCCATTACTGTTGATGCAATAAAAGTAAAATTTAGACACATAAAAGTTGGTTGATTTATTGTCGTCTTATATCTGTGCAGATAAATAAAACGAGATAATCACCAGGAGATAACCTTTCAAAAAGCAAAAGGAATTCAGCAAAATGACAAAAACAGAAGCGATTTCGTTGTGATTATAAGCACAGAGGCAGTAGACTTAGACAACGAAAACTAACTGAGTTGAATGTGTGGTCTTGACCAAGCCGATTCTAAGATAAAAACCAATTCTTACTAATACCAATTGTCAGAATGCAGTCGTATTACATCAGACTTATATCACAGGCCAGTAAAACTTCAATGGCACGGTATCTACTATAGGGAGAAGCTGTTCCAAATCTACCTGTCACCGTTGATATTATGCGGAAGGTTAATCAAGCTTACCAGTTATCATGTTCTTTTGCGAAGACACCCATGCGGTATTTACAAATTCTCTTTGATAAACTAGTTGTGCGAAACATGTACGAAGAACCACTTGTGCCCTGTTGGCTGTGGGGTGTCTCGCAAGCACCGGAAACTAACACGATAAAGAAACAAGCTAGACCGTACTTGGAATCACAAACATACAGTAAGGGCAGTTCGTTCAGCAGCTGACAGGTTTTCTGTTATGCTAACTTCGCTTTGACTCACTTGCTAGTTTATGTTTTTAAGCCTGTTAGTCAAAACATGTTTCGATAAAGTTTGATGTTTATAACTGACTGTTATATAAGATTGCGTTTTCCTTCAAGATATCACCTGCAGAAGGAAGACTTCAACATGACTTCAGATGCGTACAGACAAACGCACGCACATAAGTCATGCATGGTCGAATGTACTGTGTCCCACAAACCCCGGAACTTAACCCGATGAAGAAACAAGCTAGATCGTGCTAAAAGTAACGCACACATACAGCACGAGCAGTTCGTTCGGCTGTCTATAACCGAACGAGCGCTGCCTCCAAAAGCAGCAGCGGACAACTGTACATAGTAAAACTGGGGTGGTGTCAATGGAGCTACTTGTCCAGAACAATCGTCTAGTGAATCAGATAACTAGTACTGATCTTGTCAACATGGCTGAGAGCACGGTCGCTTTCGCTCGGGAGCGAACGGCAATTTCACCGCCGTTCGGGTTAAACCGGTTTCTGGACATGCATAACGACGGCTCTGTGACCAGGTGGTGACTTTTACACTAGTTGCCCTGCGTTGGAACCCAGCTCACATTTTGTTTAGAGTTGCATCATTGGTAGCGCCGAGACTAAATGACGGGAAAGATGATGATCAGGCCAAACTCTCTTTGGACTTGTTACTTTCCAGCAATGTTTGAGTGAGTCTAGCAGTCAAGTGTGCACAGTTATTACTTACCACACGTGCAGCTTTGAGCGTGGCAACAACTCGTCAATCTAATGATGTGTCAAGTTGTTCCATTGGTTGTCGGCTGTTTAATTTGAAGTCATTTCGATTTTGGGAGAGAAATGAGATTTTCACCCATTTCTTGGTGGGGTTTGAGTACATTCTTAACTGGCAATGTTTACTACAGCATTTAAGATAACCTGCTAATTGTGACAACCCGAGAGATGCGGTTTTATTGGTCGTGAAAATAATGTCTAGTAGCTGATCACCTAGTCAACGTGGTCAAACCGTTCGAAGTATTGTCGTGTTACAGTAAGCTAGCGAATAATGCAATATACAACCCCGGCCAGTTTTATATACACGGAAGATTCTGATGCAGGCTACATCTTTGCCATAAATGTGACTGCATCTTTAGTTCGCGGACGACTAAAATTATTTTGGTTGATTCATCCATTTGCTGTTCATATGAGCAATTAGTATATAAGTTGGTGGTTTTACCTTAGAGACTGAAGAAAGTAAGTCGAAGTACCAACATCTGACAGCATAATTAGCGGGGCCTAAATAATGGACATAATCAGGCAAACGGCAGGACGAAGATCATAGCTGACCGTCACATCTATCTCAACGTAGCTCTAACGTATCTCCGGCTCCTCAACAATGACAAATGAAAAGTTCAGACCCCATTCCCTTACGTGTTTCTACTTATTGGAGCTCAGCGGTCGTTTACCGGTACATTCTTTTAATCGGATAAACGAACTTCACATACATAGGCTGACACTTTAAAACACAGGATGTTGGTCCACCTGACTGCAATTGAACATCAGATGAACAACGTGACGCCCTCTAGATAGACTATTGTGTGACAGAAAACATAATGCTGGTTTGCATAATAGCAGCCCCCACTGATGTAAGGCAACTTCATTCCGTATTGTACCAGTTGTGCGTTTTCTCCTAATACTCTTCTCTTAGTTTCAAGCCAATCGAATCGGCGACTGATATGTGCAATTCTGACAAGCACAGTAATCAAACCACTCGACTTTTCGATAATTATTCTGAACGACATGTTAAACAAATTCATTCATTCATCTGTATGCACATACTGACCATTAGACAAACTAACGGAAACACGAATTCTCCCATGCATCTTTCACAAATAGTTAAGAACCATTTTCTGTTCAAGGGAGCAAATCATACATATCCATTTCTGATATCGTCATTCGTCATAGACTTACTGATAACAGTCTATGTTCTCATTGGCACAATGTTTTCGAAGTCTTTTATCTATATTCCAAAAAGGCCTGCCTATCAACAGAGAAAGAACTACGACGTTCCATATATTTTCGACAGTGTGACCAGAACAGGTTAGGCCGATTCAAAAGCTAATGGGTTTTATGTTCGGGATGATGTGCATCCAACTCAATCACGAGAAGTCCTACAGTTCAGTTGCATACGCGCTTCTGAACCGCTTCGCTGCACACTTCATAGATGTCGACATTCCGTTTTACTTCTATATGCTAATAACTCTCATAATATGACAATCCAAGTGGAATTGTGTACGAGAAAATACTTGCGGTTGTTTTAACAGTGTCAGCTGGCTAAGATATGTTTATCAAGGATACAGCAGCACTTACGGTCGCCCACCGTGTATCGTAAGCTGGAAGTTAATCACCCACAAATCTGGTTGTCAGTTCACAGACCATTTTTGTGTGTGCGCTCATTTCTGCACATAGATCCGCTCAAAGCCGTCCATTCTTCAGCTGATCGGTTTTTATATGTCCAATCTTTCTGCACTGCTCCACCTGACTAAATATCTTGAGGTCAGCATAGGACACGCTTAGCAAAATACGTTCATAAAGAGTAGCCATTGAAAGGACGATGTTTGTTTGTCTTGATGAAGGCCAAAGTGGCCCACATTTAATGCAGATT
>JTDE01000634.1:11239-32880 GCA_014338405.1 Paragonimus skrjabini miyazakii
TATCATTTCTAGATGTTGCCATGCTCCGTAGAATTGATGGGTCAGTTCAAAGAGCAGTTCATAGGAAAAAAACGTGGTCTGGCCAGTACACGCACTTCCTCAGCTTTGTTCCGTTGAAGTATAAGCGGAATTTGGTTTGCTGCTTAACAAGCAGAGCTAAAAAGATATGCACGCCAGATACGCTATCGGATGAACTCCAGCGCATTCAAGATGTGCTAAGTCTGAATGGATATCCGCAACGATTCTTGGACAGGAACATCACTAATCGGACGTTTGGGGATCGGACACAGAATCACATCGCCCCATCATTCGTAGCAGCGATCCATCTTATGAACCCCTCGAAAAATATGTAGACCTACTTACTATTTTGGGAAACAGGTGTTGACCGCCGGACAGCCGCCTGTTTTATACTCATCCTCTGACTAATTGTCAATGGTGACTATCCACCAGTGTTGAAATATGTAGAGGCTTTAGTAATAATTCACAAATAATAGCTTTGCGTGACCAGAAATCACAGTCTGTAATCTCGCAATTACTTTGAAGTTGAGCTTTGCTATTTTGTCACGTGAATTTGCTCGACGTTTTTTATCAAACAGTTGGTCTCGGTAACCACCAACGAATTGATAGGCAGCTGTTTCGACCTAGCTGAGTCTCATCACGAACATACTATTCGGGAGGTCGAAGCCATGACGCATGAATAAACGACACACTGCAGTCCAAATGCTTAATCACTAGATCATGAAGTAGCGGTCACCGAATTTGCAGGAAGGTTTGTGGATTAGGTCCCCTAGCTCTTGCTCTTCTTTTCGTTGATAGGTTGAAAATAATCATCAGTGTTTTGGTGGACCTGCAAACGAACATGCATCCATGACATTCTCAGAAAGGGTCTAGAAGGGTTTTCAAAAACAGTTGGTCTCAGGGACCACCGGCATAGTACTTGATAACCGTTTCGATAATATCTTTAACATAACTTCCTGCAAACTGCGACCCCATGGTATACCGCTTATTCATGGATAGTAGGTCTGATTCTCCTGCATGTGTGATGCTGTTGAGGTCCAGCTAGGTCATAACAACTGTTTGCCATTTCAGTGGTGGTCAGTGGTAAACTGTACAAAAAAAACCACTGAACCTCTTCTGGGACTGCGGTGGATGCCTAATCACTTGCAGGCCAGTCAAGGGAACAGCTGATCGGTTTCAATCCATGAGCAAAAGAGAAAACTGACTTTAGTACTCTTCGGGACCATCCGTTTCCGACTGGAAGTGTATGCGAAATGTCATCTTCAATTACCAGTTTCTTTCAATGTTTAACAGCCCTGATTTGGGCTTGAACAATGAAATTGTTTTCAAACTGAAGAGACACACTCTGATAAGACAGTGAGTACAAATAAGGCAGAAAATATTCGGCATATTTTTTTTATTCTGAATACTGTTGAGGCAATTCGCTGAATTGCTGTATCTGAACAGAAGCCTAATGAAGATACCGTTCTTCTGTACCACTGGCCCACTGTTTTACTTAGTTTGATATCCTGGCTTCTTCATGATAAACTGTTCAAAGTAGGTAGTTGCTTGTGATGTTATTTCATTCATCTTAAGTTCGGTATTAACTGAGAAATTTGAATCAGTTTGTTGTATTCCACTAAATTGCTTCGATAGCAAATTTTATCCTAATCCAAATCTAAATACTACCCCTTCTAAGCTGATGTGAGAGCTGATGTTGTGAGAATTAAACTCTGTTTAAGTAACATGCTAAAAGGAGACATCCCCATATCTTCATTAACCATTATAAGAGTGCCGTCAACATGATTACAGTGCTTTCTCTGACTTGCCATTATTCGTTAAATTCCAGGTTGCTCATCTACTTATCTGCAAACTACTAACTTAGAGGTGACTCCACAACTATTCCCTAGACTTATCTACATAGATCATTAGTGAAGTTGTTTTGCACAGTTAATGCGCAGCTTATGCAAACAGTCACCATGAACTTATCGACATATCCACAGCCACAGTTAACAGACATCAACAATGACACTTGACGAAAGTGTGACTAGCAACCTGGTAAGCAAATACATTTTTTTGCATGTTGTTTGCAGTGTCACAACCTACCAAACCGAAAGATACTCCAAGGTCTACAAGAGACCATTCGTCAGTATGCTGGCCGCTAAACTTCGGTTAACCAACCGACGACTGCATGATATAAAACATCTCTTCTGTCAACTTTCTACTTTATAGGTTAGTTTCGTTACTACACTTTCGTCAGTCCAGTTTGCATCACTCAAACCTAGCCTGTGAGATACGCCACCTCTCTTTGTAGTGTTTAGGATTGCATACATTTTTTGTGTGCTGTCAGGCGCAGTGGATAAATTTTTCATGACTTACTAGACTTTATGTGAAACACAGAAATAAATTTCCTTTGATGAATACATTCGACTTTGTTCAACGCACTATATGAGAACATTTGATTTTGTTATAACCAAATTGTTTTTACTTCAGTATACCTTTAAGGTTTCAGATAGGTCGTTTCTAGGCGGGTTTATTGAACGTCCCGTTTCCAATGAATCTCACTCAAGCATTCACCACACCAGAGCCACAAGTAGATTGGAAATTTCAGGACATAATCAGGCAACGGGGTACTCAAATTTTAGAACCATAACCACTATATTGAATAAAGTCAGTAGATCATTACTGCCAGATCATATACATCATGATTGCCGAAGACGTCCCTTACAAGTGCTACCTCACACGTCTGTGCACAGCAGTCTACTGTATTCTTGCATTTACAAAAATGTTATTTTATCCAATCGATACAAACTTGTGAATCATTTTCATGCATCTTGTATCATGAATTTTTCTTGAACCCTACCAGTCATTACTGTGTTAATTGTTGTGATTACGTGTGCTCATATATGTACGATTCGTTAACAGAAGTTTACCAGGCGCATGCAATCTGAGGTGCTAGCTTTCAATGGACTGGATTACACGCTGTGTACATAATCCCTGACCTTATCCAATGCAAGATGTGTAAATGGAACCAAAATTAATGCACGTTGCTTCAAGTAAGACTCTTAGTGACCAGTGCAACAACAACTGTGTGCTCATACCTTCAAATTAAAAAAATGGGAAGTTTGTAATGAACAGTTTAATGCGGTTATCATTAGCGAAGCAAACAACCACCGTTATTCCATTATACTTTTTAAAAATGATCCACCCGATGTTTCTAAATAAAATCTACTACAAATGTTACTATCCGTAAGGTGCATGATTTGCAGAACTTCCAATCACGCCTAGCTTCGAGTGCGAAAAAGTACCATTTATCGTATATATCACTTTTTATTAGTTCATTACCAAACTTGCCATCTTCGTAGACAGTATAATGCTTCAAACCGCTGTAAGATAGCTCCTATAACGGCTTCACTTCAGAGATAGTTATGCACTTTGGGAGGCACGGTGCCAAATGACGAGCGCCCAAACATAATGGCATTTCCGAGATATTCCACTTGTTCAATCATCAAGTCCACCTCGTCGATTACCGCCGTATGATTGTACAGTTCACCTTCAGGAGAGATTGTCTGGCCTACATTGTTTATGACGACGTGATGCGGAGCAACCAGACAGCCTAGGTCGGACAGCATCAGCCGAAGTTGAGCTGGAGAGGACTGACCACCAGCTGAACCTAGAATAAATAATAGCAGAGAGCAGTGTTTATCATTAAACTGCTTACGAACATAAGCAAGTGCACACCGATTTAATCACTGCAGCGGGTATCTTCCCATGGATTGATCGGTGATACAGAGTGAGATCTATGCTTTCCATCTGCCCTCACGATTCCTAGAATGTATCTGGATCATTTTCCTTTGACTCATTTTCAAAGTAATAGAGGCCGCGTCGATTTTACACACTAGTATTTCCTCATTGTACTAACGAACATTCACTGCATGATAAACCAACGAAATCAATCAGCATACGACATAATCACGTGATGAACTTTTGTTATTCAACGTTCAGTCACAGGCATACAACCTAAGATGTTCATGCTACGCACTTATCAATATGTTCAATAGCGTAAAAGGAGTCTACTGAAGCGGATTTCAGAATGAATTCGGTGTATTTCCAACAAAGATAGGCAAAGTAATCTACAACTCAGAAATATTTCGCAAGGTTTTTGAGAAACATTCATCCCTGTTACGCACCGACCGTAGGAAAACAGACGAATACTTATGACACAGGCGTTATAATACACAGTTGCGGTCATCTGGTATTATCAATGTAACCAAAGCGCACTTCATACCTTCACTGACCACTGTGTTCCAGTGTTGACTAAGCCACCTGTGCGGCTTGTGGGACGGGCCGGTTGTTATGCCCAAATGTGTGAACCAGTGTGTTGCATCTGGTACTTATAAGTACAGTTTCCCCTCAATGGTTTTGTCGTCTCTTCTTCCTGTATCAACATCTATTATTTTTGTGGTTCTTCACCACTTCAATTTTGTATATTTTTCCCCCATCTAAAGAGTGCGTTTATTCGTTGTAATCTGTTGACTTAGGTGAGTCCATTTGTAAACTCGGTTTTATCGTCCTCCAGTAACTGCTGAATATGTCCATCTAAACAATCCAGTACACACTGGAAACCTCCACAGCTTTTGAACGTGAGAACGCAGATTATACTTGTTCGTAATCCAGAACTTCCGTTTTTTGTGTGTTGTCACTCGAATAGTCTATGCGTTTTCAGAAAACCTTAAACGCACATCCAGCTGATGTGTGACTATGACGACTCGGTTACTAGTTGCTTTTGTCGTGTTTCACAGATGTAGTGAAGTCTGTTGAAAATCAGTGTTAAGAGGAAACTGAATTTCAGATGTGTTTTGTTTCGGATTGAACTGATGGTGATCACCAATTGGATTCCAGAACAAGTCTGAAAAAATGGGCACCTGCTGAAACATAAAATGTCAATAACTGTTGTCAGTCTACTCACCACCACTGTACGCAATAATGCCAGCCGGTTTGTAGGCAAAAGCTGAGTGCGGCAAATAGTCGATCAAGTTTGACAAGGCTGGCGGAATCGATCGATTGTATTCGGCAGTGGTGAAAACAAAGCGATCGGCTGAGTTTACTAACTCGAACAGCTTCTTCAACTCTTTGGGAGCTTCCTCTTTGGGATTCGTGTAGAAATGCCACGGATTCGTAATTAGAGGTAGGTCAACATGCAGTGGATCTGAAATGATGTATAAAACAAATGAATGTGAAAAGGTTTTCAGTGAAGTGTCAGTGAGGAAGTTTGCGAAATGGAATTTAAGATAGGTGGTTCGTATGTACAAGATCATCAGCTTAGTTCTATTTAATGAGTCATTAGCCGATAGATGAGAAATTATCCACAATGGCCTGTTTATTCCCGATTGTCATACCAACAAAAATGAAAATACATAGGTAATCGATGAAAGAGAAACGAGTTTTCGGTAGTTAAGCCGCTCAAACTCCTTCAAGAAAAACTCTTAGAATAAAAAGTATATGAATTGTACTAGGAAACAAGTAGGAGTGCAAATACGGTGTGGATTACGGATAGCTCCGTTGCTTTTCAAGTTGAATGACTGTCGTTCGAGTCTGCACAACTGGTCAGCTTGATGGCATTGGACACACAAGTAGGATAACATAGTATTGTATTTCTAATCTCATTCTGGTACTAATTCAGAAGTATACATAACGCAAAATCACTTATCCTATAAATACAGTCCTTATCTATATTGGAATATATTAAAACATTTAGAGTAAAGCTTTATGTCAAAAGTAACATGAAATGTTGATTTCTAACAATTTCCGCCTAAGACAGTCTTTATTTGGGACTCCTGCCCACACACACACTAATACGTCTGCGCTGAGTGTGATATTCTAACTATCGCTGTAAATCCAATCAGCCAGAATTTGCATGAGGCAGTTGGAATATCTGATTGATGCATGGCTTGAATTGCTGTCTCCAGACTACATGTGAAGAAATGGGGTTGAGTCACACATTACTACAGTTGAACAGCGACATACTGACTTTGAGAATCGTTGGGTGCCACAAGCAAATAGGTCCTTTATATGTTAATTGGACTTCGTCCTGTTTTGTTTCATCCCGAAACATCACCGGACAGTGCAGTAAGCGAAACTTTCATAAAGGTCTTAAGTCAACTTCTCATAAAAGTGGTTTGTTTACATAACATATAATTCGAAAATAAAGATTGACTTTCAACAACTATTAAGTAACTTATGCAGTCATTGGGACTGTGTACAACTGTGTCAACTATCAGGCATTTCATCTATCAATATGGAGAACAATTACAGGGGTAAAATATGGGTTCTATAAATCGAAAACAAAGTGAACTTATTGAAGTTAGCGAGGATTGCATTAAACCAATCATTAGTGTGTGACACGATATAACCAGTATAAGCAGAAACCCCTCATCATTGCATTCTCGGATTACAGACCACCAACTTGGTATTTTTACGCGGTGTAAGAACCTGAAAATCACTTACAACACGCAGAACGAAATAATATTCACTACCTCATGCCAAACTTTACCACACGTCTAAAAATGTAGGAAAAACGATAGTCTGAAAACACCACGTGGACGTAGTTTGTAAAAGTTAAAGTTCAATGGAACTAAAGCAGGACAAGACATTTTATTAGAGATATAAGCGTGAACACAACAGAAAGGGTTAGTTTTCTTCATGTGTCCTACTGCGATTTTCAATAGTCTTGACCTGTGGAACGACAGTGATCACTATTGGGACGGCTGAGAATAATTAGGTTGACAAAAAAGAATTGACCATTTTCGACCTTCACAACGGACTTTTCTGCTTGATGTCTAGATGTCGGCGTCGACTGCTGTGGGTGTAGGCTTATATGTTATTCAAGAATGGAAATCACGTCAGTCACAGGACAACAACTAACGAAAGTGTGAAATAAATTAGCCCCCTCGCTCTTGTCATCTTGATGTGTTACTGTAATCACATCAGTGATACTTCCAGATTTCCATAGTCTAAACGGATTTTAAAACGTTTGGCAGCGTACCACCAACAGATCAATATAACCGTTTAATATTACTGTTTATCACATACCCACAGCACGTGTATCTTGAACAGTAGGCAAACTCCATGTTCATTCAGTATTGCCAGTTGCTGATCTCAAACCATGAGTGAACCTTTTGAAAGATAGTCTTTAACTCGACGGTAGCAAAGCAAATGGTTTAATCCATGCATGTCTTAAAGTTCAGAGGCACAAGCGCGAACATTCTACCTGGAAATCCATTGTACACAATAGGAAGGATTATTTCTCTGCATCTGTGTCTTACAGCTATCATTGAACAGTTCCGCATTAAAGACCATTAGGACGGTTTTGGATCGGGCATCTATTAAAATGCGTTCTACTCCAAGTAAATCAAACTTATTATGTTGTAACTGCCGGCTGAAGACATACTGATATAGTAGGGCAAATAAACATTTTTCCCGAATCGAATGTAACCAAACACGTAGTAAGTGATGTTCATCAAAATCGAAAGAACTGTCGTGTATTGTGATTACGTAATCAACTGATGCAGAACTCAGATTCCAGTCTAACTCCTAGTGTCCATCATGCTAACGTGATTATACCAAGGGTCCAAGCTAAACTTACCGACGATGGTCACCGAGTGTCCTTTGAGTTCCAATCTTTCTTTTGCCAACTTCAGCACGCGATCATTCATGCGTCCTGGTCGGACAGATGAGGCAAAAAGTAACGTTTTTTCTGGCACCATTTTCTATTTGAATCAACAGGGCGTTCACGTCTTTGCTTGATAGATAATGCGATTTTGGCACAATGAGCGTTTTATGCATTTTTGGTGACGAAGTCCGAGCTAAGTCAATACGTGATTGGTTGTGAAATTGCTGGCCAATCAATCCTTCGTAATATGTATTGGATTTATCCGGCTATATGGACTCAATCAAACATGTATAATGTCCATACTATTTGGTTGAGAATCTTTAAAGTTAAACGGAAACACAATTGTATAAGTTTCAGTTTCGATTCGCGGACCCTAGAAATTATTATTCTCCAATGCTATTTGACAGGGTATGTCATAGTTTCAGCTAACTTTAGGTCCAGTTACTTTTCACCGAATACCATGCATCTGTGACTATCACTTTCGTATTCCCACAGACCTTTAATCCAGTTTCTTCTGAGACAAAGCGCAAATATGGATCCAGTCTGAGCTGGTTAGCAGAACATGTCCTTAACACGTCTGTCATGCGAATTATGACTACGCTTTTGAGAGTAAACCGTGTTGACCGCTGCGTCATTGAACTTATTTTAGACACGACCGGATAATTAAGAAAAATCCTTTAGCCATGTTTGCTGGTGTGTTGAGTTCAAGCTTCGTTATCTCTTCGAATGGAAATGCAGTTTCTGTCTGCTACCTCAAGTCGACTGCTTCATGAAGTGAACACCTCAATCCAGTGGAAATCGTCAGTTTCATTCTGGATTCGCAACAGTGCTTTTACTGAAGGTTGACAAAGTAGACCGAAGTTAGAAGCCCGGTCTTGGCAAGGATTAGCAATACTGACCAGCCGTACCAAAAGCAAAACTCGAATTTATTGTTTGTTTCAAAAATGTCTATCGACAGATAGATTCTGCAATTTAACATGTGAATTTTCCTAAACGAAATCCTTTTGTAGAAACTTAGAGGTCAACCGTTTGACACTTTTCGAGTGGCTTATTTTGCTTGCATATCACCAGTCTTCATGCTTGCCTTCTGTTGGATGACAAATCTTAGAAAATGAAACTCTGAATATTATAAAGTCCTTGTTTGTACAGGCAGACAACGATTCAACTGAAATGCAACTGTTCGACAGAAATCACCTGAAATTTGATCATAACTAAAATTGATGAAAAGGCATAATCTGTAACAAGTTTTTTGTGACCTATTATAGATCGCATATGGTGACTATGTCCAAACAAACCAAGCCACAATGACAGGCAAGAAAACACGCAAAAGCAATGCATAATTATTAGCGCTTCACAAGCCTAAACATTTTTCTCGCCATCTTTTATGTTATTCATATGCAATATACATTTTCTCAACACAAATACGCACGTATTCACATGTATTCATATTTTAAACCTACCAACAGTTGTTAAGACATCGGTTACTTACTACGTGATCAGAAACGGCTGGAGCGATTGATTTATGGAACAAGATTATTTCTAAATGTAAATGTAAATCAACAATCTTATGAATGGTGGTACTTTGTTGGTTTGGGTACACTGAAACAACTGTGGATATTTCCAGCCACTAATGCTCAAGGTAGTAAAGGAGTTGGTACCCCCAAGACATGCTCAGCAAGTCAGTCACAGCCCACATAACTACCCAGTTATACCATGCAACTCAACGGTTACACTGGAAAATTCATACAGTAGTCGTTTTTCAATCTGCTCCTTTCTCATTCTGCACTCAATGCAATTCCCACTGATGGAAAAGCATAACTACATGTTGACAACAGTTTTCGTGCTAAACTGCATACCAGTTTGATATGACGTTAAATTATAATTCCCACTTTACGGCAATTGATAAATGAGCTATAAACTGTGCGTATTTAAGCGATTTGCTATGTATAACTTGATGAGGTGTGCCCAAACTGACCACATTTTTGTCTATAAAATAATCTGATTTTCCAAATGTGGACTAGAAGCATCGTCAACCCTTGCTTCAAAACCAGCAGTACCCGACACTTGATAACCAGCTTATGTACTTCGTCGATTCACAGAACCATGCTTACTAGGAGTTCAGTCCTTGTAGACATCATTATAGCGGACTTAATACAATCAACAGAAGTGCGGTCATCCGATGAGGTTGTTTATGACCATGACGATTGCTCGAAATTTACTAAACATTGAGATATTATTCTGTGAATGGAATGAAAAACCACTTTCCGCATATTTCATTTTTATCTTGTGAGTAGGGACAAGATGATATAACAAAAAGTTACCGTCTTGCAAAGAAACCCAACCAGTTGAAGTTGGATTCAGAGCTGAATTTCACTATTAGTTCTAACCATGATTCGCTGTGCATGTGGAATTGACGAGAGTTAGGTAGCAGCACGCTATCTTCTGTGATCTAGAACTTGGACAGGTTCATGAGTCGTTCGCCCTGCATAGGATTCTGCAAAGTGCCACATATTCTACTGTCTTGCTGTTGAAAGTATGGACAAGCGACTTTCGATGAGGTGTCATAATTTAACCAGATTTTGGTGTTAAATTACTCGAAACGTTTTGTTGCGCTGATACTAATACTATTCAACCATAAGTTCGTATTCCTGTGTATGCTTCCTCCTCTCTCTGAAGCCGTTGTTGTCCGGCTGCTAAGAGAAATGCAAAGCACTGATCTCTTCGAGGAGCTTGCTGCCTAACCGGTTGCGTTGCAAGCTGCAATGTCGCGAAGTTTCTATTTCAACGACTATGAAATAAAGCAACGATATCAACACCATGATCAACTTTAGTTCTTGTGTAGATGATTCTCGATTTAAGTGTCCCTTCTTGGGAACTTTTTCGGCAGTCTTATATTTACTTTAGTGCTGACAAGGAGCTGAATTCCAAATGAAAAAATTCATGTGCAACTTGCTTGAATCAACATCCAGTTGAACGCTGTGTCCACCAGTGTTATGATTTTCATGAGATTGCTGCCATGGGGCACCTGAAGCATCGTACGTGCGTGCGATTTGAACTTTCGAAATATTCGCCTGGAATCAATGACTGAAATCCGCTACACAAAATTTGAGTGATTGTAAATATTTATCACGAGGAAGGCTGCACCGAACGCTCTATTCAATCACTGTTAAGATGTATTTATGTCACACTATTGAGACATCAAGCATCCTTCCAACCCATTTTGTTAACAGTATCCAGGAGACCGACAAGAAGGGAAGTGCATATTGATCAAAGTTTTGCGTTATCACTGGTGCTGGAAATGTTCGCAACATGCACATAAATATATAAAATAATGCGGTTCCACGATCCGTTTTTAACAAATATGACAATAAAAATTCTAACCACCTTCCGTATAATTTCAGCATACTGTGTCAATGAATATTATTAATTTGAAGTTAGTACATCTTCGAAAAGAAAGTGTATTTTTGTTCCTAACCAGATGATGGGTATGTTAACTGTGTTCATATCTGTGTACCGATATCAGAAGTAACAGTTCATCACTCGGTTTCCGCGTACAACATCATTTCCGGTTTAAGATGTATCGAGTACATTGTCACTTATCACGATGTCACTTCCAGACGTCTCAACGGGTTTCAACTGCTAAGCAGATCACACTACTAACATGCACATGAGTAGGGATTGGACGACTTCTACGGATGGGGACAAGATGGTTTAGCAGGATGCATGGAGCAACCGGAGTTGTTCGCCAGGTTGACAGAGGCGCAGATCAACGCTGCTGTTCTATGCATACGATGCTTTGGATGTGCGCAACACCGGGTTCGTATGTGTTCGTATGATGAATAACGTATACACAACATATACACATCTTGACAAACGGGTTTATAACCTGGGGATAACATAATCAACAACTTAGGTTGGCATAACCTTCGAATGGTGTTAACCTACGTCATCGTCAGTCGAGAAAATGGCTTCGTTTGCTCAATGCACCCGGCTGATCCATGGTTTCTCCTTCTGTAGGAGCCGACCTAACATTCCCCACGTGCGTATTAACCGTTAAAACTCGTGAAAATTCATTGGGACACCTTCAAGTAACATCGTGACACTTAGAAATGACGTTGATACAACTGTATGCGCCAAAGGCATCGACCATACCTTGGTACTGTCGATACTTGCATCCCAAGTTCACAACTGTCTCTCTTTCGTGGCTTAGGGACATGTCTCAAGTCTCCAGATGCCGCATTTGTATTACTTCTGATGTTGTAAACATTAGTTGGGGGATTATTCGTACTTCTATCTTTTAGCAAAAAACAATGCAAGGCACTCCAAACAACATCGTCATTCATGGAGTATACAACATACTGATTTGTTATGTAATTAATGTACTCTTTAGTTACCTTCTTGTGAGAAGTACATGCCACATGCTTGTTTTCATCATCCCGTTCACTAGTCGTTAGCCTATTAACAATGTCCCTCTGTGACAATCCAACATTTTCTTAGTTTGTGACTGTTTTTCTACTGCCGCTTCCTGCATGAATTAAACGGAAACTGACTTCTGAATGTTTTATCCTCAAGTATTTTCTTTGATTTGCGTTATGTACATTTTGTTAAAGTTACCATTTCTGTCTATATTGAAATAAATGAATTATTTTTCACGGCATGGTAAGCTTTTCTCTCGGAGCACTTTCAAACAACTGTGGGTTTTTTTTATTCACTACCTTTTAACGAATTTGTAACACTACTAGATATTGGTCGTTGTGGAGAATAAATCGTGGACCTCTCTTAGAATAATTAACAAAAGGCAATAAACTGATGATGGGGTTAGGCAACAACACTAATGATGTATAGGGTAAAAAGCTATATTGCTAAAGACTTCTGTAACAACCAACCCGGTTATGGTTTATGCAGGTTTCAGATAATCAGTGGAAATTACTGTTTGGTCAAAAAAGCCGGGATTTCTGACCGACCCATACAGTCAGTGGTGTGATCATATTGAAGCATTTCCTGACGTCTATCGGCCAAGTGATAGCCCCTACGCCACCAAAATAAATTAATTTTCGTCAATAAACCTTAGATGGACACGAATAGTGTCTTTTTCACAGGTTCTACAGGGATATTCATCCAAATCGTCACGCATAATTCCTCTAACTATGCTCTTTTCAAGAGTGTTGACGTTGAACACACATTCAGTGACCTCCAGTGTTTCCTCAGATGACGAGGATATGTACTACCGATGAGCTTTAATAAGAGCGAAGTAGGCCGGCCAAAACGCTTGTCTGAATTCAAGGGTTGTGATCAAATATGGGCGGCGTTCAACTGGAAACAATCTACTTCCGAAATTCAGTCCTCAAAATTGGCTGATTTCTGATATTTTTATCTAGCTGGCGTGTAGTGTATCATATGCTCTGAAAACAAAATGGCCATATGACGTTCATTTGGGGGCCCGGATTTCACGAGAGTCTAAAAAAAATACAGATGAGGTTCAGACGTAACTCCACGCTTCCATTGCAAATGTGATGACGTATGATTACTCTCAGGTTCTAGGTAACCTTTTCAAACGGTCTGGGAATTACACAGAAACATTATGGGTGAAGCTTTCCATCAAGTGTTTTATACA
This sequence comes from Paragonimus skrjabini miyazakii, assembly GCA_014338405.1. Taxonomy (NCBI): domain Eukaryota; kingdom Metazoa; phylum Platyhelminthes; class Trematoda; order Plagiorchiida; family Troglotrematidae; genus Paragonimus; species Paragonimus skrjabini miyazakii. The sequence continues at coordinate 24,523 of JTDE01000634.1, forward strand.
AGTAAAGCAAACCCGGTGAAATATTTGAATGTGTCTTGGTTCCGTAATTTTCCCGCATGCCTAGCGTAAACTTCCCGGCGTTTATCTGGAATTGACTTCACTTCATGCTGCTCATCTCTCGTTTACGTTCAACTTAATCTGAAACGAAAGTCCAGTAAGCATTTTGAAGACCACATGGATATCTGTTTGAACTTCAATATAGATGACTATTTGATCGATCTAGGGCACTCAGTGACACTGTTCTACTATCCTGCCTAAAAGGTGTCCTGTTGGCTGTATCAAATAGTCTGACTGGCAAGACATTTTCAAATTACTAGATGATGATTCAAAAATGTTGCCTCATTGTTTCTAAGTTGGTCAATGTACGCGGTTCGTTTGAAGTTGCTTCACCTCGTCGATATACACTTCATCATCGTCGCTTTCCACGTCACTGGTGCTCGTTCTTTTAAAAAAACACAGTGTGGAAAATCTTAGCGACAGTCAAACAATGTGACACATAAATGAAGTAGAAAATAACTGTTTCGTTGAATAAATTAAGTGGGTGATGTTTGCCAGATTTTGGATACTATGATTGTTGACTACGAACAATATCTAACACTTCCAACGTTCACAACTCAGTGGCTAATGGCCATTCGATAGTCAGATAATTTGAATACGACGTGACCGTTGGATTTAATCTCGATAAGTCAAAAACGGATTTCAGTGAAAAACTTTCTAACTGACTCCTGAACTTATAGAAAAATGTACAGTTCCACTTTTGAAATGAAGTTTTTAGCTAATGAAAGTAAATCAGGTTGAAAGTCCCCAAAAGAAATTCACCAAGTCACATGATGAATTACTCACAAAGGAAAAGTTAACGTTGATGAGCACTTTTTGCACAAAGCGCAGCGTAGTCTCAAACAGGACAGTCAACGTCGACGAACGTTTAGAAGTGTTAACAACAATTGCGCAAGTGGCCTTTTGTCTGTAAATCGTTCCACAGATTTACGAATTTTTCAAACTATTTGAAAGCAATAAGAAAATCTTATCGTAAACCATGCCATAGGAGTATCCACGTAATCAGCGATTGACACTACAAGTTCCAATCCTGGAATTTTCATAGTTCATGTGCCAGATAGACGTGCAAATTTTGATTTATGCATCATATAAGATGTTTCATTTGATGATAGTTCTCATGTACTGGTAATACCAGACGGCCGAAAAACTGAGTTGTATGTTGGTACGGGTATGTTTGTAAAACTTCCAGCGAGGACAATGTCACGGAAAACAAATCTTTGTGTGTTGCGATTACAAGATGTATTTGTATTTTTGAGCAGATCTGTGTGTTTGTTGTAGAACAGCCTACAGTCCAACGTTAAGTCAGTTTCGAAGTAGTTGCAGCACACGTTGATAAAAATAAGGAGAAATTATACGAACCAGTAAGTATTCTTCTATCCAGGAAAACCGTTTATTTTTGTGATCGAAGAATATTGTGTCTGAAAGAGTAATTGAACCCCTTTCCAAATGCTTTCAAGGTAGAAAAACTCAGTTTTAGTGAGAGACTGCTGTATATTGTTTCTAAACTCAGTGAGATGTCTTCAGATTCACAGACGCATGCAGTTCAAACGGTAAATTACTGAAGGAGACACCTGGTCGGTAACCAGGTCCGCTTCAGACCGTACTATCGTGTAGTCTCAAGTTGAACATCAGTAATCGTATAGTTGATTGATTCACGTTCGACACAGGTTTGATAACCCACATTGTGTATAACAATGTACTGTGGGACAATCGAAAAATCCAACTTGGGGGCATCTGTCAAACTTGAGTGATTGTCCATCAGTTGAACTTAGAATTAATAAACGGCGCAAGATAACAGTACTTCATCAGCTTGTACGTAGGCGCAAGCAAACACACATTACTGTATAGAATTAAACTGCGCAGCGTGGACTACTTACCTACTGTTAATTACCGCTACTTACGTCGCAATGGAGAACGGTAGAGAACCTATACAATGCAAGAAGCGTCGGTTCATTGCCGATTTATTTGTAAAAGCCACTGATAAGATGCACAACGAAACGTGCTAACTCTTCGGTATTTCGTTGTTAGTCAGCATATGATAATAAATCACGTAGACGAAGCGTAATTTCTTCAGGTATTGGTTCAACGGATTAGCTTCTGTTGTGACCATTTGAACGCCACACTTAATCGTCGAACAAGCCAAAAAATCACAATTGTCACGATTCGAAATTAGGCTCTCGTTCACACAGTCGCAATTTCAGTATGCTTTGTTTGAGATGAGATCTAGTCTGGTCAAATCGATTTTCTGATAGCGCAGGCGCAACACTGGGACGTCATGGGTGTTGCGCAATGTCAGTGCCACCGCGTTACGCAGTTGCGGTCACGTGACAGGTCAGCGCGAACCGCGAACATCTGACTGCTTTCTATATCACGATATCCATCCACTCTGGCTGTCTGTCAGATATTGCGCAATCTGTTTAGTTTCTTAGCCTTACATGTTTGTCGGTTCTTACCTTGTTCTTCCTTCTGTTGATTCGCTATACTTAATACGGACAATCATATTCTATACTTCTAATGGCTCACCAGCTTTTACTAGAGTTTTATTTGTTCTTACGCCTAGTGAATTAGCTTACATACCTGAGTCTGTTAAGCAGCCCAAAAGCAGTTCTGAATCACATTTCTCTTATGTGGTTTTCGTCCCAACATCCTCTCGGTGTGGCGTCATCCGTCCATTTGTTTGCTTCAATAAGCACTTTGTTTAGGACTGTTTCTATTGTTCGTCTGCTTCGCTTAGGAACAGAGTTTAAGCGGCGGTTCACTTAAACTTGTAATTGCCTAACAGTATAATATTGCGGTTATCACGAAGCATCCTCATAGCTGACCACAAAAAAATCTGGCTGATTTGGCTTGCAGAAAACTGGATAATAATTTAACCATTACTGTGACGCACGAATAGCTATAACTCACTGATCATGTATATTTGGTTCAAAAACTATTGTATCATTCACTGTGGTACTTAGGGAGCAACCGCGTACGTATCGTATTATCAGGGGGATTAGAGTGTCTGGGAAACAGAATGGATGGAGAGAACAGATGGCCATATTTCTTTGTCTTCAAGAGTTCAAAAGAAGCTGCAGCAGTGGGATACGGTTAAACTCCTAGGTTCGATCGCTGAAGGCAAAAGCTATGTTGTAATACGTCAGGATTGTCTTTGCTCTCATCATTTTCAAACGTGAAACATCTAGGTTATACGCGCCAAATAAATAATAACACTGAGTGGAAATGTGTACAAACACAACAGTTATGTACTTACGGTCACACAAACCCAATGAGTTGCTTCAACCACTTTTTCGGAAAGGAATTGACAAATGCCAGCAATTTTTGGGGTTCACCTGCGCCTCACTGTGCTAAGTGACCTGAACGAGTCAATCTGGTGGCTTAATATAATAAGGCACTTGTCAGTCGATGACGTGTGTTCACCAGGTTGAGAATGATGCTTCAATAATCTCTATAACCACGTGGGACCGTGCTAAACATCTTTCCCAGACAAGTGTCGATCTGGTTCACCTCAAAAGTGACTGAATTGGTACAAAACGCTGGAGTTACGGTAGCCAGCCAACTTGTTCCTAGGACTACGCAGAGCTGATCCTATGGCGGTTAGAGCTTAGCATGGCTACACAACCTCCAACGTACAAGTTGACAATGGTTTTAATTTGTACTGAAGTTTGTTCGTCAGATGATAACCGTCAAGTTTAACGATTGAAATATATTCTTATAACACCACAAAACGTTCATTCTCACACTGACACTTGACCAGTTAAGTTCTTGCTTGGGTTCATCAGGTAGAAATAGTCTGAATGAGAAATCGAACTGGCAGCCCGTCACATCGTAAGTCAAAGCTATTACCCCCTCGGTCACCGGTTCTGAGCTTACCGTTTGTTAATTGTGGTTCGAAGTAAGCTACAACTCAGAAATATATTATGCCTTTGAGCCTACTGAATTGGATTGATGTTCTTGTTGATCTTGTTCTTAACCTGAGTAAATTTTCGGAGTGAGCATTTGCTAAGAATGGTGTCCTTAGAATTCTCTTTACTGGAAGCACCTTCTCAGGAGTGCACGCAATCGTGGATCGATCAAACCGGGTTTGGATTGAAATAAGTTTTGTGTAGACGAAAAAACTGGGATTATTAATCGCCCCATGCTAGTTTACAATGCACAGAACGGTGTAACATGCTATCCTCAGGTCTAGCAACCGGTGCATCAATGGAAGCTAATTTATTCAATTCACCTCAATGAAAGTTCAATCAAATAACTTTCTCTGTTCTAATCCAACGGAAATTTGGGGCTTTCACAAATAAATCGCTTTGTAATTATCAACAATGTCATATTACTCACTAGTGATGTTGAAACGGCTCGAAAACAGATGAAAGTGATCTATATTGGTGAAAATTTAAATATTAGTGTCATCCTACATGTGCAATGACGGTTTAGAGTCAGAGTGAACGCTTGCTGTGTTTACTAAACAAATTATTGAGGGTTTGTAAATGAAAAACTCACATCATAATTCTAAACCTGATAAACAGAATCTCGTATTATCGGTTGCCATAAACGTCAGGATAGCAATTATCAAGATTATCTATCAAGCGCCTTTCGAGATATTTACGAAATTGACATCCAGATGTAGTGAATTTTAGTGGAGCAACAAATATTGGAATTTGTTTTCTGGATATATAACTATGGCAGTCCGTAAAATATCTGTGATCTTGATTACTTTATACTAGAAGTGGTCTAATAGATGTATATCTACTGATTGTTATTCTGTGTGGATGCTGTATATAACCTGCATGTTTTCGTCCTACGACGGGTGCGCCTACAGGAAGTGTTAACATATCACAATGTATGTCTTCCTTCTGTGCTGATGAAATGGGACGAGGGAGGTGGAAATCAACTGACTGATACACACCGTCAAACGAGATTGGACCTTGACGCGGTGTGACGGCTTACGCAACTCGATGACCTGTTAGGCTAAACTGGACGGTGTGGCCACCACACCGATAGAGTCACTCATACCAGACAGGCCAATAGGTAGAGGTCTGAAAAACCAGTCTTCTGGTCCTCCAAGTTGGCGGTTGGAAGAAGGCTGGAATCTTTTTCCGAAAAATGTACTACTTCTAGTAAATAAGCACCCACCCGATGCCTTGCGGTATAGGCTTTTGAGCCAAAGGCTTTGGTTGAGAACCATAATCGTTCTCCTGTCTAGGTCTGGGCGCCCTGGCAGTATCTCATCCCACACACAATCATGAATAGTTACACCACCAGTAATTCCATACTGCATTGGCCCTCGCGCAGTATAAACCGGGTCGCCCTATCCGCTGCATACAGCAGGGTGGATAGGCAAAAACATGCTACTGCTGACCCCTCCCCCACTGTCCTATCAAATTTCGTTCTCAGGCCCCTCCCAACCTCCATTTCTGATAGTTATTCCATAGGTCCCACAACAGATGTAGCTAACCGTGGTAACACTGAGCCGGCAAGTTCCGTCTCTTGCCATTCAGTCTCAGGCCTCCCTCGTCCCTTGCTTAGACCTAAAATGCGAATTTATATATGTGCCTTCAACGTTCACACTCTAAAACAGATAGGTCAGCAGGCCGCTCTCGCTCGAACGTTAGACTTGTTGCATATCGATGTCTGCTGTATATCTGAAACTAGAATCCAGGTCAGTAGTCAGCGTATGGAACTAACAGCACCCGCATTGTGTACACGATACTAATTATACACTTCGGGTGACTCCACAGCCGCTGTTACAGGTCAGGCTGGAGGAGGTATAGTCCTTAGCTCGACGGTCGCAGCCCCATTGATAGATTGGATTCCTGTTAACAGTAGACTTTGTGCTGTCCGCTTGGCAGGTTCTGCTTAGGCCAGCTCTAGACGCAAGGCTTTCAGGAATTTATTCATTGTGTCTGCTTACGCTCCTACTGACTGTAGTGACGTCGGCGTCAAAGACGCGTTTTACTCAGGTCTGGCCGCTCTACTTCGGTTGACACGTGGCTCTGATATAGTCGTTCTGGCCGGAGATATGAATGCTCAGGTCGGCCGTCTTGGCTGGACACAAATCTCACAGGCTATTCAGAAAGCAGGTACAGTAGCATGCGGTGCAGGAGTACATAACTTTAATAAACATTGGATTTCAGAGAAATCTCTGGAGTTGTTAGAAGCCAGACGGAAGGTTCCTCCTGGTAGCTCACATAACAAGTCTAAAAGAGATATCCGTAGGAAAATGAAACGTAGTCTAAAGGCTGATCATGAAGCTTGGTTGGTGGAAAAAGTTAGGGAAATGGAAATCGCTTTTGCCTCAGGGAACAGCGGCAAACTCTTTAAGCTGATCCGTGCTATTGGTCCCAGGCGACCGTGTGTCATTGAAGCTATCAGCAAGGCAGATGGCACACTAATGTATAATATGTCCAGAAGGTTAGAACATTGGGCGGAACACGCTGATGGTTAATTTAGCTGGCCTCCTGCTTCTACCGTGTTGCCTCCACAAACGTCTGATGTAACGCCCTAGTCGGTAGATTTAGAACCACCCACTGAGACTGAGGTTCGCAATTGCATCTTGGCTCTCAATCGTACTAAGGCTGCCGGTCCAGATGATCTAGTGCCGGCACTTTTTAAAGAAGATGGAGAGGTGTTAGTTGAGGTCTTGACTCAGCTGTTTGAACTTGTGTGGATGACAGAGACCATCCCTCCGTACTGGGGTAACTCGATAGTAGTTCCTATATTCAAGAAAAATATCAGGAGCTTTTGCGAAGACCATAGGGGAATTAGTTTGATTCCAGTCATTCCTAGGGTTCTGGAATCTATTATACTCCGTCGACTGACTGTAGTTCGAGAGTTATACATTAAGTGAAAACAGGCAGGGTTTCGTCCTGGCCGGTGATGTATAGATCATATTTTTACCCTTCGTCACATTTTGGAGCAGCGTCATGTATACCGCCGGCCAACAATTGCCATATTTCTCGACTATAAAGGTGCATTCGATTCGGTGGATCGATCTACACTTTTGGAGTCGCTTAAACGCAGTGGTGTACCGACCAAGTATGTGAACATACTGTCGGCGCTTTACCCCCATACTTCGGCTCAGATCAGTGTTTACGGTGAGCTGTCTGACAGTTTCAGCACCAGGAGCGGCGTTCGTTAAGGCTATCCCCTTTCACCATTTTCGTTCAATTTCGTCATGGATGAAATAATGGGGGACTGTCTGCGGCACTCAAATGATGCTGGTGTGGACCTCCTATCTGGTGGAAGGCTGACTGGTCTTGATTATGCAGACAACAACGTGTTGCTGTTTGACAACTTTCAAGCAATACAAGCAACGCTGAATGCAATTTCACGTTCTGTTAAGTACTTCGGAATGTACTTTGCAGCTTCCAAATGCAAAGTGCTTCTGCAAGATTGCTGTGATTACGTAGATTTTATGTTAGATAATGAAGTCATGGAGGTTGTTGACCGGTTTGTATATCTGGGAAGCTGCATCAGCGGCGGCGGCGGCGGAGGTGTAGGAAATGAAATAGAGGCGCGTATTTCTAAGGCCAGGGTGGTGTTTACTAATGTGATGCGCTTATGGCGACAGAAAGGTATCTCTCTGAGGCTTAAGGGTCGCGTATATCAGACAGCAGTGATGGCTGCATTACTTCACGGCAGTGAAACATAGCCTCTCAAGGTAGAAGACTTGAACCGTCTTCAGGTGTTTGACTACCGATGTCTGCGTTCAATCGCTCGTATCGGGTGGCACCAACGAGTGAGTAACGAGGAGGTTAGGAATCAGGTGTTTGGCACTGATTGTCAAACGAGTTCTTTCGTTCAGTCCTTACACTTGCACAGACTTAGATGGTTAGGTCATGTACTGAGGATGCCAGCTAGTCGTCTGTCACACCGATTACTGTTTGCCGACGCTGTGGCTGATTGGCGCAAGGTGCGAGGTGGACAGATGATGTATCCTGACGTAGACAAATGAAGTTGTTCACGAAGGGATTGTTCACTGTAGATCGTGTTCGTCTCCCGGGTTGGAACCCTCGCGACTCACAGAGTCGGTGGCTTGAAACTTTAGCTGAGATGGTGGCTAACCGAACTCAGTGGCATGAATGTTGTCGTTGTTTGGCCGAGTTGTCTGTGAAGTGAGTGCACTTAATGACGCGAGGCAGTGAAAGCCGTGAGGAAGCTGTCTTTCTGATGACGCCTTACATTCACTTACAGTTCGGTTGTTTGTTCACAAGGTGTAGGCGCCTCGATGTTGTACGTTTGAATGTAGACATAGCTAATTTTTAGTGGTTGTGTGACTGTTTAGGCACTGTGTAACTGTTATTA
>JTDE01000634.1:32980-55280 GCA_014338405.1 Paragonimus skrjabini miyazakii
GTCGTCTGTCACACCGATTACTGTTTGCCGACGCTGTGGCTGATTGGCGCAAGGTGCGAGGTGGACAGATGATGTATCCTGACGTAGACAAATGAAGTTGTTCACGAAGGGATTGTTCACTGTAGATCGTGTTCGTCTCCCGGGTTGGAACCCTCGCGACTCACAGAGTCGGTGGCTTGAGACGCTAGATGAGATGGCGGCTAACCAAGCTCAGTCGCGTGAATGTTGTCGTAGTTTGGGCGAGTTGTCTGTGAAGTGAGTGCACCTAATGACGCGGGGCAGTGAAAGCCGCAAGGAAGCTGTCTTTCTGATGACGCCTTACTTTCACTTACAGCTCGGTGGTTCGTTTGCAAGGCGTAGGCGGCTTGATGTTGTATGTTCGAATATAGACGTAGCTATTTTTATTGGTTAGGTCCGTTCCCCTCCCCTTCTATTTTATTCTCTCTTCCTATACAGGTTTTTTCCTTCTCTTTTTTCTTTCGTGATTGTGTGGTAGTTAATCATCAGTGTGATATATTGCTGTTTATGATCATGACTGATACACAGCAGCGAACTCCCGACAGGTAAACAGGTAGCCTTTTAGTATGGGGCTGTAGTGATAGTGTTTCGGTTGATTGAAACAAACGTTCCTGACAAAAATTTGTTTGGACGGATAAGAATTAGTGACCTCGACGTACCCACTTTGTGGATCGAGCACCAGGGTTGATCTATCCGTTTGTGCTAGATACACATGTCAAAGGTATGCTGAAGGTTTCGACAGGGTGTCGTAGTCGTTCTATCGGTATCTGCAGTCCGAAGTTACATGTGGTTGGTTTTTGTAATCACCGTTTCGATGCTGATTATCGACTGTAAATTGTCAGAAGTTAACTAGTTCAGTCGACCAGATTATAAGGGGGGGAGCAGTTGATCATCTGTTTGCATTTTGCTGGGAATATGTTTAGCAAACAGTAATATGTAATATATCGTCGGCTCTGTTAACAAGTTCATATTACCCTGGTTTCGCTCCCCAATGTTACGCTGGTCGTCTGTTTACAACCCAAACAGCTTTTTTTCAGTACGTTATTAGAGCTGCATCATATTTGATCGAAAATTCACAATGAAGATATAGTTTAATGAAACCAACTTGCGGCAAAAGCCTCAGAAGTTGGTGAACAATACTTACTTACCTGCGGCAAAGGATCTAGCCCGGACGTTCATAATATTTTCCTTATTATTAACACTATTGGGTATTACACCGTATCTCTGAAATAAACTAACTCGGTAATTTTCAATATACTAAGCCAATGCTCTGAATTTACTTTGTCGTGACGGCTTCCGTAGTCGTCGATTAGCCATAGAATTCTGTGAGGTGACGCAGGTATAATCGTTTCGGCATTTTCATCTTTGTTTGTACGGGTTTCATGTAATGGTCCTGCCGCTCACAGGCAAACGCGCATATGCTGAACGGACATTGGAGCTTTGGTTGTTGTTGATTCTGACTTTACGATACGAGGCGCCAATTAAATGAACAGCTAGTGTGGTGTTTGTTTCTCGGATGACATCTCCAAATAACCATTTGATTGATCGTGTGGACCCAAAATAAATAGACGGACAGCTTACTACTCTGTGCACTTTAGCTAATTTCCTATACCCAAATAAGTAGTGTATGTATGTTTGTTTAATTTGTAACTGATCCAGAACAATGGAAATATGCACGAACCTATTCTCTTTTTGTTGTGGTAAAGAAGAGAAAGTTTATAGTTTTTCATTTCACATAAACAGAAATTGGTAAAATGTAAGCAAGAGTTTATATAGGACATATCGGGTGCTTAACCCCGAGAAATCTGTCTTGATAATAATGTGGTTATTTTCAATTTTACATCATCTTTACATAAGCTTGTTTAACTACTTGTGTACTTCAGTAGTCACTTCTAACCAAATAAGAGATATGTTCTTTAGTACCGAAATCTGATGTCACTTGACTTCTTTTCTCATAACTTAGCAACTGTTTCCGAAATAACCCTGTACGAAGGAAGAACGTAACACGGTACTTATGAACATTCACACAGACAGGATATCTTTTCGTCGAAATTTAATAAAACAACAAGGTTCACAGATGATGAACTTGCCATTCCTGAGAACACATCGGTGAACCTCACTGTTGATTGTACAACTGCAAAACGGTAGAAAGAAACCATTCTAAAGACCTCGCTGAGGGACAATGATACTGATAAATAGTGTTATCTAAATCGTGAATTATTGATGTTCGTTAGAAATCCACTTAATCAAAAAGCAATTTCTCTCTCCTTATCAGTCAGTTCCGAGTTTTCTTGAGTGAGCCAACAGAGATGTTCCCGTTATTTTTTAACAACACTCATGAACAAATAATATATATATAACCTACCGCATTTTTTTAAATATTGACTTATCTAAAAACAACACAACTGTACCACTGGTTTACTGCAAACTGTTCATGGACTGAAGTGATCAGGTTGGGTAAACTGCCGTATGTTAACATATCGCTGTCACGAGTGAATACCGCCCTCAGTACGTTTTACGGTGGTACTAAAAATTAACAGAAGGACAAAAAGATGCATCTTCGTGGTTATCTATAACATTTGTAATATATTATTATTTGTTATTGTGCTTACCTTGCTACCAAAGTAACTTTCTACACATTGTTATAATGAGTCAGATTTAGTTAGTCAACGAAATCATCATGTACATAAAAGTATATGTGTTGTAACTCTCTGTGCTGTTGGACGACAAATTAAAACAACTCACTGTTTAGTTGTAATCAACCTCAGTGTAAGTCAAACTCCGAAATGTTATTACGACGAAGTTTCATTTGGCTATGGCCTCCTGACTTTCTTGTCTGTACGAGTTCACTTTCCAACAGTTGTTCCATAATTAATCTGAAATTGATTGAAGAACTCCGTTTTTCGGAACCACACCTTGCGTCATTACTATCAGACAAAAAATATTCGAGCTCATCAACATGTCTGCGGTGTATACAACCATATGTTAAATGGAGTATTCAGCGCATACAAGTACTAGTTCGTTGCTAAGGTTCAAAACAAATCCAGTCACTCCCGGACCTGTTAGTTTGTGAGGCGTGGTGCTTGAATAGCTTTACCGAAATTCCTCTCGTTACCACACACTTATCATTCTTAACAAAAAGAGTAGAATGAGAGTCTTTGTTGTACTTCTTAACATATAAACAAATTTATTAACAATCCTGTTTGATTAGAAGCAGTAACTATATATTGAAAACCCAATCCGTTGAACTGATTTTCCACCTGTTTCAAAAGTAAAATGATCGTTGACGTTGGCAACCGGTACACAAGTAACTCCCCTCTGTTGAGTGCTTTATACGGACAGTCATCGGATTAATGACTTTCGAAAAATACACCAATAGCTAAGACGAATAGAAATCGGATATGACGTAAGTCATATCAGCTATGACCTATAGACTACACCAGTCTGCATGCAGATATTGCCACACTCGTCCAGCAACTAGTTGTGGCATCCACTTCGAAGTCAATCATTTGCCACACGGGGTAGAAGTCTTCTCATACAGAGGACCGTGGAGTATGGGGTAACAGTTCAATCATCAAATCGCAAACATTCGTGTTTCCTTCACCCCAACAGAAATGTAAGCCTCGAGACAGAACATTAATCTATGCTTATTGATGACAAACTAGAAATTGGATTTGGTGTCACTTGCATGCGATGTGTCAAAAACAAGAGAAGTACAATATTATTTATCCCGCTTTCATTTTACTTTTATCCCCGTGGCAGTTGGTCGCCAATTATGGGGTCTCCACAGTCTGATAGTGTGTAGCACAGAAATGTTTTGCAAGAACAACATTCCACAGTTGCACCAAAGAGACAAAATATTTCGTTAGGAACTTTTGAGTGTTGCAAGTAGCTTGTAGTGCTTCATGATCCATCGTGTTAGTAAAAATCGTACCAAACAAATATTTATGCAGATATGTAATAATAAGAGCTTTTTTAGGGGCTCCAGCAACACAGAAATCTACTGAACCAAAAGGCTTAGAAACGAGTAAATCAAGGTATTCATCCCATTCCAACACATTTACAAGGTCAACTGGCTTGATGATCGTAGCTGCAGATATAAGTCGTTTTGAAAAAGACTAGAATCAACATGGCTTTGTTGGATGTAAGTTTAATAGGACACAGACTAAAGTCCTGCGGGATTGGCGGCTAAAATGAGGTTTGGCTTTATCAGTAAAATTTGGCATGAACCTGGTTTAGTGCCGTAACGAGCTCATTACTAAGAGTCCAATAAGACATACAGGGGTCGTAATGTTGAATAGCTGTGTAGAATCATGTGGACAGATATGGAAACGATTTTCGAAAGTCAGAAGGACCTACAAGAAATTGGAGCCCAGAACTAGGTTTTATGCAGTAGTGATACTACAGTGAATTGAACCTTGAAAATTGCAATATATTCGGAATTACTTAAAACATTTCTCTGAGCCTTTAAACAATAACATTTCCATACGTCAGTATTCAGGTTCATTCCTTAGTCGCAGACCCTGAATCTGACGCATCATCAAATTGATGATGAAGGTAACTCCAAGTATGCAGTCTGTGTGTCACGCTTTTAAGCTGTGATTCATTCTGACCATCTGTCATTCTACAGAATAATCTGTAACACGGTTTTAAACTCCCTGTACTAGCTTGTTAGAACTACTTTCATTGGTTCTTGTATTGAACTCTTAGGTTCAATTTACTTATAACCTGATAATAGGCGATGTCTGCTATAGAAGGTCGTTTACCGATGACGAATTTTATCAAAAGCGAAACATGAAATCAGTCGATACTTCTCACATAGTTAAAAACTTGTGTCAGCCTGCAAAACTTGCCTGCTTGTTTTTGGTAATAGTATAATTAGGACGTTATTCACGTTTAAATGCAGCTCTCGAACTAGGATACATTTTTCTTACTGGCCCATTTCGTATGCAAGCAAAAGAAAGGGGTTGTCTGGAAATCGTGTCTTAAAGTGAAACCTGCGATCAAGCGCCATTGGGGTTCGATTGATAACAACTAACTTCCCACCTGTTATTGACTATTCGTAAAAAGAATAAATTGTCACATAATAGCATATTTCTCGTGTAGTAGATAAAGTTGTTTGAGAGAACTTTCGAAAATCTTGACCGGATAGTTCCTGGCTGACTTCATATGTTCGATCAATTGAGCTAGTAACCTTTATCGTCTATCGAAACGAAAAACAGAGTGGCCTGTTACTTTTAGTAAAATTGTACCGCATTACTAGTGTTTAATCTTATATCGGCCAAGCGCCATTCCTTCTAATCGTCACTACGTAGTGACCAACTATGAAGATCACAGATAACTGCAGCGCCGGCTTATCAACACAGTTCATCCAGTTGACCCCATCGGTTTTAATTGGAAACGTGCGTCTTAGCTATCAGTTTGGATTATTCACAGAAGCTTGCAGCTAAATGAGCAACACTGAGTGCAATGCAACACTTGAATCACGTTACTTGAAGAATGTGTGGCGCTGTCTTAGTGAAGGGTGGTGTGCCAAGTTCGGGGGTGATGGTTGAACGTCACCAAGGGTGACATATAAACCGTGGCAAGTTAGACTGTTGACCGTTGAGACTCCAGCAAGTGAATCGAGTGGTACTCTTGTATACAGAAACCAACGTGGAAGAACCAGGGAACAAGTGGTTATCTATCAAATTTGTCAACATGAGTAAGTTGTCCGGTTTTATGAGGTAGTCTTTTGACAACTTATAGGCTATGACATGTTAGATGGTGTTTAGCGCTATTCATGTGAATGTCTTTTCAGTCATTCGGTATGAATTACATCTGACCGGAAACCTACTAAACTTCCGTTAATAAGACTTATCTACACTAATCAACCAATTGTTTGCGCACAAAAGTGGATGGGGCAACCTGTCGAGTTGCCATGGTCCTGATTACGTAATCGTTGGTGTGTCTTCAGGCCTGTCTAGTCACCGTTTGAAACAATGTTGTCCCTGAATAAATTTGAATAACGCAACAATCGTCTGTAAGATGAATGCATGGACATCATTTCGTTCGCTCTTTTTAGCTACATACGCGAAATGAAGTACAAATATTTGGACGTATGGGTGAAATTCTCAAGGTGATTAATCATTCGGTCATGTGATCGAATATAGTTTTATTAGATACGGATATAGGAAACAAAAAAAGGATAAATAGATAAGTGTAGAATGAACGTTCGATCTACATAACATATCACCAAGGTAGCGATAGGTTCATCGCCATATATTTCTGAATGCATGAAGGTGGTTTCCTACGGTATACAATAAACGCTTGCGAAGAAGCCAAAGCATGTTTGCCCATTGCTTGGTGGACAACACGGAATTCTTAAATGTGGTCTACCCGACGGTCAGATTCATGTAAATGTTTTGTAATTGCAATCTTTGCAGTTTCACTTTTGAGACTCAGAAGCCATTTGAGGAGGTACTCCGTGATGCGAGTGTGTAGTTAGTTTTACTGTGCGGCTAATGTACTGCAAACAGCAGGTACAAGCAAATTCATAAATAATGTTTGAATTGGCCAGTGTGGGCACCGGATTCTACGCGGGAGTTGATAGAATGTGAATTTTTCGGTGCAGCACAATAAGCTGAGTTCATTTCTTTGTCCAATGAAGAGTGTCACATCGTCCACTTTGTAGGCTAAGGATATGAACATAGGTTTCCACTGTATCTTTCTCAAGCTTGGTCGGGAATCGATTGGCCTACAATGCTTGTAGACAACACTAATTAGATAACCATTCTGGGTAAGAATCCGCTTAATAAAATCAAGCTTCCCAGAAGTATGTTCATTCGAACATATTTTACGAATTTAATGGTACAATGTTCGCAAGAGCCCGCGTTTGTATGTGGTCGGCGCACAACTTTTAAAGTGCGGTAATTAGCCAATCCATCTCTTCTTCCAGAAGATACTTCTAGAGACCAATCCATATTCACTTCTATTCTGTCTAAGATCCAGAAAGGATATCTGGTTTTCAACCTCGATTTCAATAGTAAATTCTCTGTTTAGAATGTAGGCTGTTATCACGAATCTACATGGTTTCTAGTTCGTCATTCTATTTGCAGTCCAAAAATATGTCCTCAGGGTAATATTTGTATACTTATGCTGGACTGACAACGTTTCATGTTTGCTTCTTAAGACAGGCCATAAAAATACTGGCTAGCATAGGTCCAATAGGACTACTCATAGTCACACCATCGACGTGGCAACAAAACTGTCCATTGAATAAAAACTGTAAGCTACTGGTGTACAAGTTAAGAGGTTTGCATAAGTAAAACGCCGGCAGAGTTAGCTGAAAGTTACTCTCTACCACACTATAACAAATGTTGTTAATCACTCCAATCGAGGGAATGTTCGTGAATAAAGACTGGACATCAAATGACGCCGTCAACTTATCAGCAATATTCATATTGAATACGCTTCCCACAAACCCAAATGTGTTCTTAAAGGTATACGTGTGCAAATGGACTCCTACCAGCTCAAGAACTTTTACCAGCCATTTTTCCAGACCATGATAAGGAGAATTTGTCACTGGTACTATAGGTCTCAGTGGGATGTCGAACTTGTGTATCTTCGGGATCTGCATCCCTCTGGGAGCTGCTTCGTAGTAGGTCTTTGACTCAATCAAACCACCTTAAGGACACATTTGAATTTGTGGAAAACGTACGCAAGGGACATTACCCTGAATGGGTGTAGATGCCATTTTACCGGAGAATGACAAATTTGATGTAGCACACAAGCAACTATTGTCCGCAGTTGTTAGACACGTCCTGATCACTGGTTACGTTATCGGCTCAACATTCGCATTCAGAACCATATTACATTATTCTAATCCAAGATTTTTGCCGTTTATGACTTCAGTCAATTGATTGAAGCCATAAACGATTGTTCGTGTGCTTGACTTTGTCCTTAACTTAGTGATATTTTATAACTCACTGCTTGTCTGTTCACTCTGCCCCTTTAATTGTTTCATACAAAAAAAACGATTCATGTTATTGTAGTATGTCAATACGAAATGTCCTGTATCTGTCACTTTGTGTATTTTAACCATTTTGTTCAAACTTTTAAATATCTTTAAAGCGATAAAAGACGTTTCTCGTGTAATGCATTGAAAATCATCGTCAGGTTGGATAGGGCGAGAACTAAGAATCATGTTTTTGAGTTGCTACCACAGAATTATGTTTAATTGGTTAAATGTACAAAATTCGGGAGATTGGACTAAGAGGTCTCCTTTTCAGGAGCATCATATACTCTACACCATATACACTGTTACAATTCAGTTGTAACT
This sequence comes from Paragonimus skrjabini miyazakii, assembly GCA_014338405.1. NCBI lineage: Eukaryota > Metazoa > Platyhelminthes > Trematoda > Plagiorchiida > Troglotrematidae > Paragonimus > Paragonimus skrjabini miyazakii. The sequence goes on from JTDE01000634.1 coordinate 41,319, forward strand.
AATGTTCAACCCGCTCACCTGTTTACAGTCCACCTTGGATTGTCAGTTCGTATTAGCTTTGGCCGCAAGGGCTCGAAATAGTGTTTGTAATGCTTTTTGATGCCCACTTTCACATAACATTTAATGACCGGTTTTGTCTTTATTTGGACTCGTGTGGTGGATATGGTCCGATTGGGAGATCGAACCTACTGTTCTTTGCGTTAGGAGACAGTACTCTTATCCGCTCGTGGAGTGTCGGTTTGAGGATGAGCATCATGAAGCATAAAAAAATACGTGTTCCGTTTATAATGAAACGACTCAACATGACCAAAACACTGGAGTACAATTAGAGATCGGTCAGTCATTGCGTCTGCTGTGGTTACGGTACGTTTTAACACGGCGGTCTCTTCGGCACAAGGGACACACTACATACTGTTACTGACTGCCTCAAATTTGGTCATAACCTATGACTGTCTTATGAGTTTCAAGCATACTTCTATGTCAAACAGAAGCACAATTTGAGGTGGGATAAGGTTATGTTGGTTGGATAGATCGGATATAGATAAATGTTTATTGTATACGTCATGTTTACAGACAGTGAGTGGGATTGTGTATCGGTGTAACCAATACATAGATACACAAAAATAGGACAAGATTTGAGGGTTCCATGTTAGGTTATTTGGAGAACAAAACAGTCGGGGTTAGTAATCCACTCATGTCATATCCAGAAGGGATTCGATGTGCCTAGCGGTCCGTGCAGGTAAGTTGACTATTTCACATACCCGTGGCTGTACGTTCCATAACGCTGTGCAATAATCTGTGAGGACAGCACTGATTTTTACCACCACAGTCAACTTTGTTTAATCGTTTTCAGGTTCTTCATGTTAACTAAATGATGGCTGGTACATATTGGCCCAAACATGGCCGAACTTACTGTTCAGGTTCTATTACCAACGTTTACCATTTTCGAATGGTTTACTCACTGTAACAATGAGGAACGTTACTTGAATTATCATCATCCTCTGGTCCGCAACACGTCTGCTTGAATTCGTATGACCATATACTTTTAGCTAATTCACTTGGTTTGATGTTAAATGAAGCGTTCTCGCAAACATGCGTTTACTGAATGTATTCAGGCTGTTACCCTGCCTACAGTTTAGTATCCCGTCTATAGAACCTCGGGTGTACACACAGCTTTTGGAACCAATAATCTTTTCCTGTTTGCACAACTGCTTTGCTTTGTCAACAACAGTTACAAGTTACACCGGGACATCAAAGTAAGTTCCTTCATACATGGAAAGCTACTATTTGGAGTTCTTGTTTTTTTTAGTGAACTAGGTTCTGTTTTCCAATATTAGACGAAAATACTGTGAACAAACTTTTGGCTTAAGTGCTATTACACAAAACCCTTTCAGTGTTTGTTTTATGGAAACTTATATTCATCAGAATACATACTGCGTGAAGGAACAATTGATAAATGATGCTATTTAAAACTGCTAGTTATCCATGTAGAAGTGCCTTCTCATTAAACATGCTAACTTGCTCTGTCCTTTGTATGCTTAGAAAAGACTTTCTGCTCTTATACTTTCTGAGCTTCCGGCTCCTTACTGTCCTGGCATGAAGTAATTTATCTCAAGAAGGACGCCAATTAGAAAACTGTGATGTTTTCTTACTGACGAAAATGTAACTTTTCGCTTGATTAAGTATCAAGTTGAACATCACCCACAATTGATCGCAGCTGTCGCACTTTCATAGACATTACAGTTAGCATCTTTCGAAAAGAAGCACTAGACTCGAGTTTCGCTCTCATTAGAGCTCGTCAGTAGTGCACATCATCGCCACTGCCGGGACTTGAACCACGGACATGCTGTTCATGAGGCAACCGTGTTTACCACTGCGCCATTGACCTCCTGTTAGGCACGACCGAATTATCATATGTGAACACTCAATCACTTTCGCTTGTGAGTAATGATCAGGTTGCCCGATCGTCTCGAAATGGAGACACAGTTACTGTCTGTTAACTCCAATCGATAACCCCGCGATTAGGACTTCCTAGACAGGTCGAAATCTCCGATCTCATTTTACCTGCTAGGCGATATTTCAGATTACTGATGAGTAGTCGGGGATTTGGTTAATTTCAAGTTGAACATCACCCACAATTGATCGCAGCTGTTCACATATGATAATTCGGTCGTGCCTAATGTGAGGTCAATGGCGCAGTGGTAAACACGGTTGCCTCATGTCCGTGGTTCAAGTCCCGGCAGTGGCGATGATGTGCACTACTGACGAGCTCTAATGAGAGCGAAACTCGAGTCTGGTGCTTCTTTTCGAAAGATGCTAACTGTAATGTCTATGAAAGTGCGACAGCTGCGATCAATTGTGGGTGTTGTTCAACTTGAAATTAGCCAAATCCCCGACTACTCATTAGTAATCTAAGTCAAGTTTCAATATTTAAACCATCCTACTAACGTCGTGGTAAGTAACCATTATTACTAAATAGAAACGATGGACTGGATCACATTCTGTGTTGGCCGCTCCAGGGACCCATTAATGTGTTATTTTCGTCACTTGATACTCGATTTTACTGAGGTTGAAATAGGTATTCAGAAAATGACGTCAGTGAAAACCATCGGTTGACGAAAGAACAGCTTTGTTGAAAAAACTATTCGGCATGTTCTTATTCGCGCCTTCCCCTTGAACTCGCCGCACTTCGTCATCACACGACATTACATATCATTCTCGATTAAATCATCCAAACATGTGACAGTATCCGAATTCATACTCCGGTTTGCTGATGATCGGAATCACTAGGTAAACGTAGTCTGTCTCAAACATCTTAGTATCTTTCTTAATAAGAGTGTCTTGCTGAAGTTTGTTTTTAAATCTCATGTAGCCCACACGTTCATAGATTACGGTCCACTCAACGTAAAAGTGGAAAATTCACTAGATTTTACCACCACTGAGTAAAATTTAAATCCACTCCGTGCGGCTATTGAATTCCAATCGTTGGAAGAGCTATCATTTTGAAGGCACCATATTTTTCCAGCGAGCTTATTTAATTCTGCTCTGTTTTAGTACAATATTTTTGTGTTTATTCTGTGAGGTTTAAAAGTGACTGACATTGGCCCCACTGCAAGAATTGGTCAGATGTTTGATACAGAACAATTAAGGCAATGGACATAAGATTTGGATTTGTCTTTCGTCTAGTAGACAGATGTATACTGAGACACTATATTTATTAACTGTCATAATTTCCGAAATGTTCAGTTCATGTGAAAGAAAAATACATCTTACTTCTGCATACCTCATAGAATCGTGCCACAAAACCTTCTTACATTAGCTGTTATGGCCCTAAAACAAAAACATCTTTCACTTAACATGTGTTCCGGTCAACTTTGTCTTTACTTAGATCAATCACACTGAACACTATCTGAGCTACTTGTGTCAGGACTTATTATCGGAAAATATCAGTTCCTGTTAATGATTTTAGATAACATAACTACTCATCCATATACATTATTTATCGCCAACACCTGACTGATGAAACAGAGCTCCCTGTTTGATATATTTTTGGACTTCACTTTTCAAATATGTGGGGACTCACCGTTAGCACATTTTAACATGCTGACAAAATTTACAGTGGCTCAAACAGTTAACAGCGCAGAAGCGCGTAGCAAACCAGCTTGTTTTCGTCGTACTGCAAACAAGTTTGCTTGCCACGCGTTTCTTCTCATATTCAGTCCAGGTGTATTCACGTTAATTAAATGACAAACTGACAGGTTAAACTCTAATGACAAATTCATCATTGAGATTTGCTACTTTGTGACTTGATGAAGCAACTTGAGTCTTGCCCTCTGGCCCAAGTTCTATAGTCTTTTAGTGGTCTCCCTGATAGCTTTCTCACTAGACATGTTGGTGTAATTTTCAATTCATCCGTCTGATAAATTGAACAGCTTTGGCATCGCACGGTAAGTAAGTATATTCTTCCAATCATCTGTTAGTCAGTCTCTTCTAAATAAAGTATGATCTCATCCTAGTGATCTTGGCTACGTCAGTTAGCAGCCATATAACAGATTGATGCTCACCTAAGACTCAGTCATCTGGGAAGAACCAATAACACATATTTCGGAATATCACCCTCAGGAACACACAACATTCTGGTTTATTAGGTGGGTGGATATTATGAAGGAAGGCTTTTACACTCTATTCATGCTTCTATTGTATATGGTGGGTTCCAACGTGATATATCATACGTAGTGTAAGTGTTCTCTTGACGTGACATAAAGGTGACACCTGTTTGGGAATTCACTTGTTTATCTCGTCATTCTCACATTAAAATCCACATTAATGGTTCGTTGACAGGTGTTATTTGATGACATTTGTATGCTGTGTTAGGAAAACAGGACATTTACAATACCGTTATATCTCGTTCTTCTCGTAAAGTAATCAAATGATTGTGTTTATCGATCGACATTCTTGATTACATAAACGTATTAGATTGAAACTGTTGTTCACATCCGAAAGTATATAATTTTGTTGATGCTATTACTTAATGGACGTTCCTGTGCTCTTGATTTGTAGCCGTACACCGAAAATGTGTTCACTTGCTTAGGTTCATTTCATTGTTCTTCTCTGATGTAGTAAATGCAAAAGAAGGTACCAGTATCAAAGTGATGATGAATAAATGGATGGGTAAATCATCAGGAAATAAAAGATTTTATTAACAGTGTGCTACCTTATCGTTAGGAAATCTGTTATGTGCATTTATTCAGATGAACGGTCAGTAATCAGATCAGAGTACTCTCTTCGTCCAGGTTAAGACGAAGTGGAGCGTGCTTGTCAGTTTGCTGATGTAATGCATACGAAGCTATAATATGCATTCACTTTGGGGGATAACTACTATTTTTCAACTATTCCCAATATGGTAAACAGAATAAAGATATATAGGCAAACATATTTGTCAAATAATTCACCTTTAGAACGGTAAAGTTATATAAGAAGTTAATACAGCTAGATCGAGTTATCGATCGGACTTGTTACAGATAAAGTTGGTCAGTGACCAATCAGCTGACGATGGCTTGATTGGTCCATTAAATCATGCTCATCCATCGGTTCAGCCGCGAAGTTTGGCCGTCAATCCGGTGGGTTCGTGGCCACGGTGAACGGAATATCTGAATAAACCGCTTTTGATGACCATATCATCTAAAGCAGCCTGACTCCGATAGCTTCGATGGTACAGATTGTTCTTCTTCAGATGGCTTTAGATGGGTTGTCTGGCATGTGACAGGCCACTTGGAAGACTTGATCAGTGTTTACCTGGTGCTCATTTTCAGCCAGATGTGTGAGGATAGCACTGTTGATCAATCGTGTTTAACCGTTTATTTGTTCCGGTTGATTGGGTTATACTGCTCAAACATCAAGACAGCTTTGAAAGTGTGTCTACGAACACCACCCTTATTGGTCGAGGTACAATAAAACACGCACAGTCACCAGTAGTTTACACTTAGCAAACTAGTTTTGGCTGAAAAAAACATTTATTTTTTCATTTTGTAATCCGATGAAATGGACCTTTCCCTGGACATCCAGGTTTATTCGAGATCGTTGCCTGGGTATGCTAATCAGGTTTTGCCCAGAGGCATTAGAACGACTTACTTTCTTTTGGGTGATTTCAGCAGGCAGTCAGAATTTCGGGCACAGTCATAAAATGTGTCCTATGTGGAACTCAACTTGAAATATTAGTCCCACACTCATGTGAATTTCAAAGACTGCGCTGTCAATTAGTTGCAACTCTGTATTCAGTATAAGGTTAATCCAGCAGTTTTCGTCTCTATTGCTGCAAGTCAACGGACGGTCAACAGCAGTAAGCACCAGTACCTATCTGTCTTGAGCAGCAAGGTTTTTTGTACAGATTCACCAATCACTGGAACACTTTCAATCCTTTCTCTACGGATCGGTTTGAATATTCATTTGATCTCAATTTACTTACAACAACGAGGTGCATACGTTTACACGGTTGTTTTCATTTAATTCAATTCCTAAAAGTACTGCCTCAGTTAATACTTAGTGAACATGAAGACAATAATGGTATTTTGTAAAATGCGGAATGACTGATGGTAGATAACAGTAATCTTTGGCCCCGTACCCTCAACCTAATCGTTGAGATCACGACAGAGTCGTTGCGCAACAGGAAACGTTCACTCTAGACTTCGAATGGAACGTATTCCGATAGTGTATATTTTCTGCCGAACTTCAACCGGCTAGTGGAAGGTGCCATTGTAGATGCGAAATCTTTATGAGGAGATAGTAGTGTTGAGAAGTTCTTCACAAGGATCATCCACATTTGGGTTAGGAAGGATGTAACTGTACTTTACGCACTGTGCTATCCAGTTCTCTTAGCTTATACTAGTAAACTAAAACTCACAGTAATCTCCTGGGGGGGGTATAGTTTGACGGCGCAAAACAACTGATTATGAGTGACCAAAATTCACCCCATCTCTCACTTAAAGAAGTTGCAAAAATCACTGATACGTCAGTCTTTCAAAGAACTAAGTTTCTTCGTGTCCCCTTTACCTGTCGGTTTTCAGTTAACATTGAACGAACACAACACTCATCACAGTCTCAAACTAGATGACAATCAGAATATAGTAAAGATAAGAAAACATCCTTGTGAAAAAGAAATTATTGCGGCTGATCAATCTTAAACTAAACGTGTCATGATTTATTCAAGCGAAAACATTAGTTCACATCTCATCCATGTTATACTGATAGTGACACTTTAGTTACATTGCCTCATATTGGAAGATATATTGAATATCTAGCCACACTTGCACGAAACGAGGCTGTCATACGGACTGTGTAACGATAACTAAACTTATATATATATATGATTAAAATAAATGATGGTAACTCATCGCAAGTCCATCGACTACCTGAAGCAGTAGATAAGGTTGTGTACCTCATAGAAACGAATAGCATGTTCTTCCTTTCCAGTTTGCTTGTACAGATCCGCAAACAACAAAACATTGACTGGTCTTAACCGATCGTTTGATATGCGCAATACATGATTGCTTGTGAAGAGCATCATTCAGCTGACATTTCATAAGGATTACTTGTGGAAGGTTGTTTAAACTCCTAAGTATCCATAACCAATATTCACGTATGACTTCAGTCAAAGTAAGTGTGGAGTCTTTTTTGCGGGAGTAACAATCTGTGAAACAGTAGACAGAAGAACCAATCAGTTCTAGTTTTTACAAGTCACTTCAAAGTTGGAGCATGATAGTTCGCCGACTCTTGTTTCAGTAATGAACAGAAGAAGTTACCAAAATTTGGTGACGGTGATGTAAATCATTGTGGCGTCCTCACTCGGGGGATTTTTATCCCAAGCGTAGCCAGGGCTGGTCGCTTCATCGGACGTAGTCATCGTCACAGTTGGATCATGTGAAACAGACATGTGGACGACGGTTATCTCTGTGCATCTTGCTACTTGAAGGTACAAAAACACAAGTTTCGTAAGTTCGCATAGCATGAATGCGCCGTATTTGTGAAGAATGTTCAACCGTGTTACCCACCCTTGAGGTTGCCACGAAGACCTCGAATCAACGAGAGCGCGAGGCACCGGGGCAAACTGAGCTTTACTCAGCTGTCAATGTGGTTGACCATCTATGTATGCCGCTTTGGTGCTGCCTCAAATGAGGTCAGTGGCGAAGTACCAAATATGATAGCCTCATGGACTGAAATTGAAATCCGAATCGTGGCAGACAGATGAGAGCCGCGGACGTGTCCTAGTAAGAGTAAGCCTTTAGTTTAATGCTTTTCCCACGAAAACGGCTGGTTGTGAGGACTACCGGAGCGAAAACTGTGATCGAGCGTGAGTTATGTATAACTAATATCACACAAGTAGAGCTTACACTATCAATGTAAATGGAACCAACTGTGAAATATGTTCCACGGCAAGTGTTTCCGACGGAAGGATCTGCCTATTATATAGCTACAGACGACAATAGGTAAGAACTACCAGCTGATGGGTTCCAAATAGGCATTTGTGATCAAATACTAAAGCAGACCCGAGGTGCGTAGATCCAGTGGTGCGTGTGAGGAAGAATTTTACGTAGTTTATAACAAATTGCACCAAAATATATACTTGGAGTGTAATGCTTTGCAAGTCGAATGCATCATCATTACTGATGACTAGACAGATATTTGGTTAATTTCAAGTTGAAAATCACCTACAGCTGATCGCAGCTGTCGCATCTCCATACACTTTCCAGTCGGCCCCTTTCGGAGAGAATCACTAGACTCGAGTTTCGCTCTCGTAAGAGTTGGTCAGTGGTGCATATCTTTGCCACTGCCGGGACTTGAACCACGGACACGCTGTTCATGAGGTAACCGTGTTTTACCACTGCGCCATTGACCTCACATTAGGCACGGCCGAATTATCATATGTGAACACTCAATCGCCTTCGCTTGTGAGTAATGATCAGGTTGCCCGATCGTCTCGATAGCAGACACAGTAACTGTCTGTTAACTGGAAAGTCTATGGGAATGCGACAGGTGCGATTAACGGTGAATGATGTTCAACTTGAAATGCATCATCGTCCAAACGAAAAACATTTATTTCCAGTTTACAGGTAACAACATTGTGTACTTAGATAGGGACTGGCGAAAGATTGTTTGAAGTAGCAAGTAAAAACAGGCGTACTACGTTTGCATTGTCTGGGTGCGAGCTAAGAACAGAAAAGGCGCGTTTTTTCGTTCATTAGCTTAATTACTCACATCTGTTACGAGGCATTTCCTAGGTAAAGTCTCAGCAAGTTAAAACCAAGCGAGTCATGGGTTTCCACAGACTTGGAGAGTGTTTCTTAAGCGATTTCTTTCAGATTCGTTTTGGTCACGGTTCAGAAGCCATATTCACACCCATCTCCTATCACTTTGTTTGGGTGTCTATAGACTTTTTACCCTTGTGGCACAAGTCCCAAGCAGTCAATAGGCCTGGTGACATAATCGTTTTAATTCATCTGAACAGCTGAACTACAAACAGCCTTTGGTAGAAGGTGCTTTTAATTGCCAAGCCATGTTAACATATAAATAACACTTTCATTGATATTTATACTATCCTTCGATAGAAAACAGTGTGTAAGACTTTCTCCGGTAGCTTGAATGCGTAGCTGACTAAGATGGCAGCGTGATTCACCTTGAGAGGGGAAATTTTTCACACAGTCAGTGTTGTGGCAACTTCACACATGTTTTACACAATTGTTACCTTGTCAAAGTTTGTTTGTGAATACCAACGGATCAAATTAATAAGATCACCCGCAAAGAAAATTCCACTGTTGTACCGCTGGTCTGACATATTATTGTTTTACAAAATACTGATTTAAACCGCCCACGTTAATTCGGAGAATGAGCTGTGGACTTTCACGATACCATTTCGTTCAACCTACTCTTCATGTTCGCGCAGGTGAGAAAGGAAAAACGTGAAGATGGGTAGCTCAGAAACCCAGCTGTATCCAGTGATTCATTGACCATGTAACAAACCAGAATTCGGAGGAGGCCGGTAAAGCCCTAAGAAACGAACGTGAAACGGCGTTTCGTACCGTCACACTCTTCAGAACGAGGAAGCAGACTGTAGACGGAGACCACCATTGACCTTGAGAACAAATCAAGTGTCCGAATGATTAGTAGTTAACCACTATCAACAAAGACAACGTAATCAACCGTGATTTTAATAAAAGGTCAGTGTACAGCGTAAGGTGATACTGGGTTACCTGTATGGGTGTGCTATCCTTAGTCTTAGTTGTCTTTATGGATCTCGCATTCAGACGGAACTACGAAGGTGCAAGATAGTAGTGAAGTGACAAATATACTGTGGTACGGATTTTGCCATTTCAGGGTCATCGATGGTCTCACAACAGGACCTTTAGAGCTTATTCACAGCAACATACATTGTATGTGTACCACACAACTGTTTACTTTACCTCGCTCCTTTCATCACAGTTGTGAACGTAGAGAGTGTCCATATAGGTAGCAACTCGGTCTGGCTTAGTTCGTGATCAATCACTGACTAGATTTTTCATAAAAATTCCATACTTTTGAGCATCAAACGAAGCGGACTTGGAATGCACGTCTGGACAACCAGTGATCAGGACTAAAGTAAAAAATGAACCAGAATTGTTGATTGAACATTGTATACTGCTGTTAGGATGTTATGTCAAAGGAGTGGTGATATATTTATGGTACACAAAGTGAACAATAGCATTGTCTGAGTGAACTTGACAAAGTCCACTAGTGAAGGTTTGACGGCAGCTTTGTACTTAGAAAGATTGTTCGGCTGATTCCTTCGGAAAGAAGCGCAAGGCTCAAATGTCATTTATGTTCGAACACACAGGTCGTGCACACTTTTAACACAATTGGGAACTGAGCGCCGACTGACGTTCTCAAAAAGAAATCGTGTTGACCAGTGCACCTCTAATTTCACTTCAGGTCAGAGCAAGTTTTATAGGCAAATCATCCGGTCACATTCAGCTGTGAGTCATGCACAGACTTCAGTTAACTCCAAACGAAAATTCCATGATTAGGACATCACTTCAGACTAAAATGAAAAAAGCCTTGTGCGTGCTGAGCAGTGTATCGATTAGTAGTTGTGGTAGAGGATGTAATTCACGTAAACTGCTGTCAGCTGTGCACCCACGAAGAATTTTCAGTCGTCCATTTAACAAAAGAAGTCTCAGAATTTCGTTGTAACTCGTTAGTAATGCACGTTCTTGAACTGTAGTCTTAACTTTCGTGAAACAGCAGGTCTTCAGACATATCATTTTCTACATGCGAAAGGCAAAATGATTAACTTGGTGAGTATAGTTATTTTACTAATATAGTAAACTGTTCAGTGCGCATCGCGTTTGCACAATCGTTATTTGGGAAGCGACTAAGAGTCTTCATATCCGTTGATGCACACAGATAATCGATGGTCATCAAAGTTGTTTGCGTTGTCTTATTGTTGTGTGTTGTTTACTTACACATTTGGAAGGTACTATCTTATTTCAAGCTGAAAGGTGGTTTGAAAACAGGTTATCACTGATATGTGCTACACTTTATCTCTCAACTATTTTTTGGCAATTGCATTTGTTAGACAAATAATCAAAAGGAGACAACAGTAATCAAATTTTCATTATGTTGTTTCTTAAAGTCTAACACTGTGGTACAATTAAACTACACGAACTCATGCAACTTCCAACAACTTGACATAAATTTACAAGTGTAAATCGATCATCCGGGTCATCTGTACAGATACGTGCAGGTGCGCCTTGGCGACCCTCTGGAGGTAGAAGTTCGTGATTGGGTGGTAAATCTAATTGGAAACAATGATATTAAGGAAGTTGCCATACTGTCTGATGTTCAGATTAACCTTATATTATGACCAAACCAGATTTCGAATCACCAAACCGAACTTCTGAATCAGTAGAGATACCACAGAGGTTACCTCATCTTTTCCAGTTTGAGTTTTTCAGTTCAAGCCGATTTTTCTGACCTTTGCAACCGTCTAGACATTGGGTAAGTGGGTGTGGCCGTTGGCTATTCACCGACCACATTGCCACTAGGTCTTCACAAACCTGTTGCTTTAAATAGGCCACAAGTTTATGGGCAAATGAAACGGGAAAAACTAAATCTATATTTCAAACTGCATATTGTCTGTGAGTCATATTATGAATGCTTTGTATAAGTCCATTTGATAAATAGTCATCTTGACAGTCAGCAGGGTTGCTTAAGAGTTGGGTTTTATGGGGGAGATAAGGTGCATAACCGTGTCACTAGAGAACCGAAGTGTTGAGAACTACTTATCATTCATTTCACTGTGAAACTGGCGTGACTGTTATTATTTACTATTTTATACTAACAGCACCAACACACTTTGACAATACATGGACGTGAGTGACTGGTTGCTTCCACATTTAAACTCATTTAAATGGTTTTACAAGTTTTCTCGCTGACATTTTATAGGCACCCGACAAAATTCAGTATTATATACCAAGCGAATAGTTATGTAGTGTTCACAGAGTTTTTGTTTTTGCTCTCTGTGACATTCACTTTTAGTGTTCACCATGTTTTTCTTCTTGATAATGATAGAAAAGCAATAGTTTCCAAGAACAAATTTGGACCGAGAAGCGGGAAACAGTTTATCGCGCAATATATCTGTCAAACACACTTCGCTGCACTCATCAGGTACATACTGCAGTCTGTGGGTTTATATAGCAATGTTTAATGGATATTGTGAAGCTGAACAACAAAATCCGGCATCCGAAACGGATTAACCTGTTACAGTGACCGAAGGCAAAGCACGCCCGCGCTTTAAACCATCACCCCAAGTGGCTTGCCCTGCACCACTTGCGCGTCCACTCACACACCACGTGTCCGGTGTAAACCCGAAGGAATAAGACCGGTAGGTGTGTGAGTGAGATCTTTGTGTCCAGCCGGCCAATTTTGGTTCAATAACCACACAAACACACGCACGCACACACGCATCCACACAAATCAGTTACCAGGGCAATCTAGTACTGCGATCAATTGTGGGTGATGCTCAACTTGAAAATTAACCAAATCCCCGACTACTCATCAGCAATCTAGTACTGACGAACAAGTCTTTCTGTACGCAGAGGGGTGGCTTCCATTTGCTAATTGCTACCGCCCCTGCGAACCGGAGAAGTCTTCGAATTTTGTTACGTAACACATCCGAAACGCCTCCCCTAGGTTCACTTGGGGTCGACAAGTCCACAGGTACTGGGCGATTAATCACGCTGGTTCCTCGTAACTTGTCCCATTCTGATTTGAGCCCGGTATTGGGATATCCATGAATGTTTTCCGGAACCCAAACAAGAGTGTGTTCGTTGAGCCGATTACGTCCTGCCTATGTAAGTGGTCCGGCACTGACACGAGAATTCATAGATGATGTAAGATTTCCGATGAGTTGTCGGGGGTTTGGTTAATTTCTCCGTAAGATTTGACGTTGGGCAGTAGCGGTGTTTTCATAGATGGTGTTGGGAGTTGGGTGGTAGTGAACAGCATGGCTAATTAGGCTATATAGAATGTGCGTCCTACGGCCGCCGTGAGACGTGTTTTCAACGGAATAACAATATCATCACCCTTGTATGGCAAACGAAGATAGACATTTAGTTTGGGAGCTGTTGAACACATCGTGGCAGCCGGCTTTTGTTTGCTGAATTTCTTAACAAATGTCGGTTGATAGCCATTTTCTTTGAGCGTGCTTCTCAACAATGATATCTCTTTGATCAAGGTTTCTCTTGAACAAATTCTTCTTGCGCTATTGAACGAAGTTCTCACCAGTTCCCGCTTGTAATGGATCGGCACAAAACTGTGAAAGTTCAGATACTGTCCAGTTCAAGTGTGTTTCCAGCAGACGAACCGCAGTAAGCAATGGTTGTTCTGGCTTTTCATGTAAATATCCAACAACGCCAAGGTTTCATTCTGCTCGTGGACAATGGTGAAACTGATTTTGAAATTCAGCTTGTTCACTGACTCAGACATACTCGTTCCATTTCCTTGGTATCGGTAACTATCAACACATCATCAACATAACGCCGGTAGAAATGAACCTGAATGATAACAGCGTCTGCGTTTTGTTCCAGGTGGGTAACAAAAATATCGGCTAGTAGCGGACCGAGTGGACTGCTCATAGTAGCACCATCGATTTGTGTATAGTTAATTCCCTGGAAGTAGAACTATTTGTTCGCCGTGCATAGTAGGAGAAAGCGGTATAGTTCAGACGTAGGCGATCCTATTGTAGCGAAAAGGCGTCCAATAAAGCACAATCTTTATTACTGATGAGTAGTCGGGGATTTGGTTAATTTCAGGCTGAACGTCACCCACAATTGATCGCAGCTGTCGCATCCCCATAGACTTTCCAGTCGGACCCCTTTCGAAAAGAAGCACTAGACTCGAGTTTCGCTCTCATTAGACCTCGTCAGTAGTGCA
>JTDE01000634.1:56005-77165 GCA_014338405.1 Paragonimus skrjabini miyazakii
CAGTTTTGTGCCGATCCATTACAAGCGGGAACTGGTGAGAACTTCGTTCAATAGCGCAAGAAGAATTTGTTCAAGAGAAACCTTGATCAAAGAGATATCATTGTTGAGAAGCACGCTCAAAGAAAATGGCTATCAACCGACATTTGTTAAGAAATTCAGCAAACAAAAGCCGGCTGCCACGATGTGTTCAACAGCTCCCAAACTAAATGTCTATCTTCGTTTGCCATACAAGGGTGATGATATTGTTATTCCGTTGAAAACACGTCTCACGGCGGCCGTAGGACGCACATTCTATATAGCCTAATTAGCCATGCTGTTCACTACCACCCAACTCCCAACACCATCTATGAAAACACCGCTACTGCCCAACGTCAAATCTTACGGAGAAATTAACCAAACCCCCGACAACTCATCGGAAATCTTACATCATCTATGAATTCTCGTGTCAGTGCCGGACCACTTACATAGGCAGGACGTAATCGGCTCAACGAACACACTCTTGTTTGGGTTCCGGAAAACATTCATGGATATCCCAATACCGGGCTCAAATCAGAATGGGACAAGTTACGAGGAACCAGCGTGATTAATCGCCCAGTACCTGTGGACTTGTCGACCCCAAGTGAACCTAGGGGAGGCGTTTCGGATGTGTTACGTAACAAAATTCGAAGACTTCTCCGGTTCGCAGGGGCGGTAGCAATTAGCAAATGGAAGCCACCCCTCTGCGTACAGAAAGACTTGTTCGTCAGTACTAGATTGCTGATGAGTAGTCGGGGATTTGGTTAATTTTCAAGTTGAGCATCACCCACAATTGATCGCAGTACTAGATTGCCCTGGTAACTGATTTGTGTGGATGCGTGTGTGCGTGCGTGTGTTTGTGTGGTTATTGAACCAAAATTGGCCGGCTGGACACAAAGATCTCACTCACACACCTACCGGTCTTATTCCTTCGGGTTTACACCGGACACGTGGTGTGTGAGTGGACGCGCAAGTGGTGCAGGGCAAGCCACTTGGGGTGATGGTTTAAAGCGCGGGCGTGCTTTGCCTTCGGTCACTGTAACAGGTTAATCCGTTTCGGATGCCGGATTTTGTTGTTCAGCTTCACAATATCCATTAAACATTGCTATATAAACCCACAGACTGCAGTATGTACCTGATGAGTGCAGCGAAGTGTGTTTGACAGATATATTGTGCGAAAACTGTTTCTGACTTTTCGGTTCAGATAATGATAACATTTTTCAAATAATATTAAATGAACGCATGTGTCCACACACCAACTCAACATCATCTTTCAGATGATCGTATATTAGTAGGTACGGTGAGAATGAACAACAGACTGTTCATCAAAATTTTAGAGACGACTTTCACAACACAAGCGGGATAAACTTGTCAAATATCTGAATGAATTATGTCAACGAAATCCTAAAATTCATAGAAGGTGCCTTGTCCACAACATTAAGTAATCACAAGCAACAAAACTGTCTACTTGCAACTCAGAGTAGCAACGACCGAAGGAAAGATACAGAACAGAACAAACTCATAGTGAATAAAATTAAGTCAATGGATATCAACTACTCAGGATGGTGTAGCATTGTGCTTGTTGTCAAACATGACAGACACGGCAGAGTCTACAGATGTCACAGCTTACGTACGAATTGAAAAATCTGCAACTTGGTGAATAGTAACAGAAAAACAGCACAACATATGCTAGACTATTTCAAACGCCCATTCGGCTGTCAGTCGATGGATGCTCAGTTTTTGTTAAAACTCAAAAAAGGTGCGTGTTCTGAAGGTTGCCATGGTGACTGACTCTTAAATCGTCTGCTCCAATTTCTGAACATTCTGTCATGTTATAGTTTACTAGTTGCAACCACGGTAATGAGAAATGTTAATATTCTCCAAAATGAATTAAGTGATACAAATCAACTAATTATTTATATTTACTTTATTTTCATTTTCCCTGTTTTTTTATAACCTGTTTGGTTGCGTACATTTCATTTTCACTTATTTCAGCGTCCCACTCTCCTCATGTGATACCACATGGTCAAAGGCAGCAGGTTAGCTTACAGCCTTGTATAGTACAGTCCGATGAAACTTCCAGCCTTAAGTCATTGACCACAGAATGTTGTGGATCTGCCGATTCCGCACCGGAAGTTGAGCAAACAGATGACCGGCAAATGGTGGGTGGCCAAAATGATGTGAAACCCGCCCTTCCTCTGATGACCAGACGAAAGCGTAGACAAGACTGGTGTCGATGGCCAGTTTGTGAGGAATTTCGCCGGACCGGATATTGTCATGGCAATACGGGAACGTCGTTAACATCGGAAACAATTATCGAATCCAGTTGCATGTCAGCTCACATTCGTCCATCGGATAAAATCCCTATTACACCAGAGGGTGAAGTTCGAATTTGTTTTGATTCTATGGGATTGTTGGAAGTAAGTGAAAATCCAGTTTATTTTTAGCTTGCCAAAAAATGGTACATACCAATCAGCGCATATGTTATTAATGAATAAGTGTGTAGTGGGTACACTACTTTCTAAAAGTTTAATTTTTCAGTCATAAAAATATACGTAAGGTTTAGAATTTTCTTTGGATATTATAAGTTGGTATTTCGTATCTACCAAACTGAAGAGGTTTCTGTGGATAAGTTAGTATTACCAGCCATATCATCATCATCATCATCATCATCATCATCATCATCAGCAGCAGCAGCAGCAGCAGCAGCATCAAAGAAGCAAGGAAATATATGTATACTCAAAGCGTTCAACGCCACTGTGTTCATACTTTGTAGACAAACAGTTTGAGGTGAGACGTCATTGGGAAAACAGCTTCATTATGTCTTTCACATCCCCGCGTCATTAAGTGCTTTTACTTCACAGACAACTCTGCCAAACCACGAAACTATTCAGATTGAAAGCAAAGCAAGTGCAGTGAGCGTAATACTTTATTGATTGCTGGGGTGACACGATAGAATGTATCTCAAGTTAAGACAGTGACGAATGAGTTGTCATTGAAAACGTGGTGACTTGCCCACCTCTTCATTTGATACAATGCAGCCAGCCAAAATGCTCTCAAAGTTGACGATTACTCACAATCCCACAACTAATGAAAGTTGTCTATAGTGTCCAGTGGAAGGTAACTGGAACATAATTAACCAACAATCATTTAAATTTATCTAACTCTTGGTTGCCGAAGTGCTAACAGCGACAAATTACACTATTCACTCCTGAAGAGCAAATAATCCGAATGTGTACTTTCTTAAGGAAATGATTTTGGGGCATTGACCCATCCGTTTGCGATGTTTCAGTTGGACGCCTTTCCTTTAATACTAAATTCATGAGTACGGCACCACCTTGAGTTCATTATTCAAGATGGTCACCATATCTCATTAGGAGCATAAACCGAATAAAAATTGTACAGCGGAAAACTACAAGGGATGTTTTAATCATCTTTGCTTTTATACTAGGAATGGTTGTTTAAACTCGGTAAAATTTCCCGGACAGATAGTCAGCTGCAAACCTATTTCTAACACCTAGTTTCACATCAGTCGTTGTATTCACTCGGCCACAAGCCAACGCTTGGCTGGAATCACGGTTTTCAAGATCATTTGTTAAGGCTCTCATTCCAGATGGATCACGTGACATTAAACCGGTACTCTTTCAGTAATGGGTTAAGCCCAAGTGGCAGATTCCTGCTCAGCTTTGTGTAGTGACTGCGTCATCAATGGATGACTTCAAACGAGAACGTGATACATACATTCACAATGATATTCCATGTCTCCAGGAAACGTGATTACCTGACGACTTCGAAGCTGTAGAGTTAGCAAGTCACTGCCTAGATAAATGCATATGTCTCACGCTTAGCCGCCCATGTACAAGTTACACTTCCTATCTGTAACCTGATGGACGCTCTTGTTGCTGTACTTTCTGGAGTGAACATCTTCATCTATATTTTTATTTCATTATTCTATAAATTTTTATTGCCGTCTAACATACGGCTGAGCCTCAGAGTTGTAAATAAGCTTCATCTAATTTTTGACTTTTCAACAATACAAACTATGAGCGAACCAACACGTTAAATCCATGTATATGAGGTGTAAATCACACTGCCTATTTTTTGCATGAGTGTACAACTCTCCCAACTTGTATTGTTTACTTATCACATCAGACTGTTGTAGTGTCATTTGGAAGTAGCATCCAAAAGTAGTAGAGAAAACTGTCGAGGGCTTACTTATCACGGAAAGTAACATTTGTTTCTCTGCTCAGAGTTTTGTTTTGAAAAAACCTTTGTAATGGGATGAAATTCATTGGAAGAACACACGCGTATAGCACAGAAACACGCTGACTTAGTAAACTAAAGAAAACAGTAAACCAGCAAAAGAAAACTGTAAAAATCCAGACAAATATGTTCGATCATTTGTAGGAGGGTCTAGGGAGAAAACTACTATAATAATTTTTGTTGACCATATCGTGCTTACCAGTCGAGTACATTTATGGACAATTGAAATGAAGGATCATAACTGAGAATAAATTATGTCCATACAACAGTCCAACCAATTGAAGTTTACGTTTAGGGGAATAATAAGTCAATCATTTGTCCCTGTTTGCTGGAAAATGCGGATGGCTACGTGCTTGTGGAAACGTGTGTAAAATAAAATTAAGTATTTTGTAAATTTCTGTAGTTTATTGCGAATTGACCTATTGCTAACAACCTTCTGGATCAGAGTTCAGCTAGAGTCTCATCGCTAATTTGATAACCCACTCTCAATGCTGCAGTAAAATTTATGTATCTTTTGGGTTGGATAATAATCTTGAACATTTGTTTTCATACGAAGGGATTACGATCAAGGGCTACATCTGGAAGGAAATTAAAAATTGAGATAGGTCCCAAATTACTCAGAAGTCTTTATGAATCATTTGTGTTCTTCACTTTATAGTTTCACAATTTATGGCCAGAACCAAGTCATCTATAGTTAGTAGTCACATTTTTTAGTAGTTGCTTTATGTGAGTTAATAGTCATCTTGATTTATTCGCCATTTCTCAGCCGAATCTGCCGACTTTTTATAAGGAAATAGCATTTTTTTGTAAACGGCTGGTCTCAGTAAACACCAACGAAGTAATGGATAGCTGTTTCTACTCATAAGAATCTAATTAGTACCATACACTGCTAAGACTCGAACTCACAACTCGTGACTTAATGGCAAATTGTAGCCCAGACACATCCGCGGCACCCCGATGTTGCACTCAGTAGGTTTTGCAGCAAGGTGTGTGAATTATTTCATTTAACTGTTACACTTTGTTTGTCACTTTGTTTGTAACTATATTCAGTTCCTAGGTAGCATTTTGATCTGCCATGAAAGTTTTTAAGCTAATTATCATCATTTTTATCGTACGGATAGTCAGTAATTTAACAGTTCGCCATTTATCATGAACTTGTTTCACACTTTGACGAGCAATGTCTTATGATAATTTTACCTCAGTTGACTGACGGGATTTGTGTATAACGTGAGACTGATTAATTAAGCATATAGAACTGAAATGCATATTGTCCGAGGTAAGTGCCTCTTGAACGGACTCATAGATGTGTACTGTTTGGCGTAAAGGCCTAAAATATGGATAGTGTTCAAATTATGACATCCTAAATCTCCAGATTTTGATCAACCACTTAAACTTTGCCCAATTGAGTCAACCGTGTCAGTAGCGTTAACTTAACTGAGAAGCCTTGATCAAGTGAGTGTCGAGTAAAGTCAAAGAAGTGATCACGATTTACCTGCTTTCGAAATGATCAGTTCAGATGAACTTTACTCTGAAGATGTTATTTACAAAGCATTTGGATATAATTGTTAGATCGCACTTATTGTTAGATTACTGGCATTATGAATAATACGATTGTCTCAAAAGTACAACGAATGAAGTGTAACGTCCTGTCCGAACTCGGAAATACACTATTGCTAGACCCTAATAGAAGGTTAACTAAAGTGCAGTACGTTTTTTGAAGTGGATCAGTTGACTGACTTATCTGAATCCGACGGCAGTGATCGAATATAATTGGTGTTCAGCTTATAACAATCAAAACATCCAGACATACATCAACAGCAGAGGTCTCAGACAATCAGTTTGTGGTACAGTCAGAATGTGGTGCGCATTTTCCGTTGTTCTATTGCTAGACAAACGGCGTTGACTAAGAACGGTCAGATATGGATTAAAATTATACGAAACAACAAAATTAATGATCAAAAGTGATAAAGGAGTAAAGTATTCTAAAAGCCATAAACCATAAACAAATTGAGCATTATCAAGTCGCTCCGCTTGCTTTGTTTGTCAACATAGCTTAACTGTAGACGACCGGAATGTCATTTTTACCACCCGCCAAAACCAATTCGTGATCAAATCGTGGCCAGACGACATGCACAATATCTGCGGGAGAAAGTTTTCAGGGCGAATTCCCACATGCCTTCCTCGTCAACGGCTGCTTTCTTGCCGCTTTCCTTACCGCAGTATGGTGCTCAGGAATATCAACATTGGAACGTATGTCTTCCAAGTCCAACAGAGGCAACCGCACCCACGTTTACCGTACAACAGTGGCAAGCCGCGCTGCATCTATTCTTGTCTAGCTGGTTGAAAATGGGCAGCACAATCCCAGTCACCACTGATTCACCCAGGCTACAAACTATTACCTCTTCAGTGGATCCTATGCATATTTTAGGAGGGCCTGCTAACATGAATTCACTTGTGCCTGGACTATTACCCAACCATGGTGTTCTCGGCTTTAATACTCACAGTATGCTCAGTTCGCCATATCATCCTTCTGTTAGCACAAATCAACCTCACAGTCTCAGCGCAAACTCTCCAATCGAACCACAACAGTTTGTCAATCCTTCCTCTGTTCCTTTCGTTCCGCTAAACCTCAATAACCTCACAAGTAACCGATTGGGGACACCGTGCATCTCTGGATTTGATGGAGGTTGGTGGAATATGCTGTTTGGTCCACAAGCACAAACACTCAACTGGAACAGTATTCAATCTCTTCCGATCACAATGCCAACAGGCTCGCAGCAAGTGGTAAGTGAGAATATAATCAACCACCACCACCACCAATGTTCACAACTATCCGATATAATCAACCGTCTGTAACCAAAATTTACCAGGAACACGCTGTTTCCACAAGAACTTTTTAACATTCGGCATAAGGTACTTCAAATAGCCTTAGAAAATGCGTTCGATCTCGAGCCTTCTGTGCACTCTGTATGGAAGTGACCTTGACTGTCTGTAGTTAATAGTTAACACGCATAACAGTGTTACAAACTTTATAAAATGGAATTAGTGCCGGGACTGACTTGAACAATCACTGGTAGTTAAAAGTATGGTATGAAATAAAAAGTTGACAATGTTTGGTTCACGGATGAACAGGAGTTATCCCCCAATTGGATTGGAAACCACGTAAACGTTTGTTCGGTCAAGCTTGGCCATTTTAAGCTGAAAATCACATTGATCCATCATTCAGATTGCTTGTTAGTTAGTTGACGAATCGACTGGGTTTTACTCACAAGCTTACAGACAGTACGTCCTTGAGATGATAAAAATGAAGAATGTGAAAAAGCTTATTCACATTTTATTAATCCTAGTTGATGGCTAAGCAATAAAAAATATATCTGCAGATTTGTCGATCGTAAAATTTTGACTCTGATCTCATTTTATTCAGAAACAAATGGTGTGTCTGGTTAACTGTGTGTGTATATTATGGGAAGGTATTTCTAACGTAGTCAGAGATTTAGCGCTTGATCAGTTTTGTGATAAACATGAACGTTGGCTCAAATGCAATCAGCCAGAGGAAGTGAATGAATTTCATGGAACTGATGATGAAAGGGAACGCACTTAGAATTGTGTTTATAAGGTGAACGTTGTTGAGTGTTCACATATGATAATTCGGTCGTACCTAATGTGAGGTCAGTGACGCAGTGGTCAACACGGTTACCTCATGAAAGCGTGGTCAGAGTTCTAGTTCCGGCCGTGGCAAGGATATACACTACCGACGGGCTTTATTGGGAGCGAAACTCGATTCTAGTGCTTGTTTTCGAAAGGGGCCGACTAGAAAGTTTGTGGGAATGCAACAACTTCGATTAGTTGTGGGCGACGTCTAGCTTGAAATACTCGCTTTCTTGTGTAAATCAGATCACTTGCCTCAACCTCTTAACTAGAATGCTGGTGCTGCTTGCTCAAGAAACTATGCTTTGTGAGCCACATCAAATTTAAGATCAACAAGTTTTTTTCTTCGACCGTTTTTAGACAGACACTATCGTATTTACCAAAAGGATGATACTCAACGTGCGCTCCGTTGATTGGTGAGGCAAAAATCACTTGAGAAACTATAGAGTAAGACTTCCAAGCGTCTCTTGAATCTCTGACATCCGTATGCTTTACCCGTCAAAATATCAACTCTTGGAAATCATCCAAACCATCAAATGTCTTGTCCCATTTGATAAAAGTCATGGACATGTGTTGAATGCTATGAGTTTTCCGGAGATACAGACGATGGTTTAATTTGCAATTTGAGATCTCAAACTATGTACGTTCAACTTGAAAAGTGATTTTTACAGGAGGTCGCCACAATTCATCACATAGTATAAGAATTGTATACACTTTCCATCCAAAAACCAACGATGTTTGTACGATACAACCACTTGTAATTCAAATCCATTTTCTCGTACCAGATAAAAAAATTCCTGCAATCAAGCGGATTTAATAAGGTGTACTTCACTATGTTGTCAAATCCTTTCAACGTTTTTACAAATTGCTTGAGCACAGCCTCTGATGGTTTCTCTACCTACGCAATCTTTACTCATCACTTACGAATCAAAGCATGCATCACATGTGACTTATTTCAACCCTCCATTGAAGGCAGTTAAATAGTGAAGATGTTGATACAGTCAACCGAATGAGATGTGTTTACTTCTCAGACCATAAATCACGTTATTCATCCATTTCGATCACTACCCAGCATGTCCGTGACATCTAGTCACGCGAATTACGGTTTCCACACCCCCATCCCTAACAACTTAGAAACTGGTCATTTCGGGCCAATCAGATTACAAATTGCGTGATAATGAGTCAATCAAGGATGGTTGGTAATTTCTTCATCCGGGGCAACATTGACGGCTGATTTTACACTGTCGACTTTGTCCTGCTTGACAATTGTGGTTCATCTGAATCTGTTTCATGGCATAGTTGGAGTACTTCGCCGCACACAGTTTGCAATACACTGATCCAGGCCTACAGGATGCTTACATTTTATAAGCTGGTTGTTGCACTGACAGCTAAACTGATGATACTTCTAGAATTTGTGATAAAATGAACGGCTGAATTGAGGGTCACCGGTTTACACTAACTGTACGAACTTAATACGTGAGAAACAAGTAGTGACATTCTTGCTTATGACTGTGTTTATCCAACTGCGCGTGAAAATCTCACATGAGCTGGTGTGCAGCACACGAATCAGACAGAAGAGAGGCAAAGCTGAGGATAAACTAGCAGAATGATGTGTTACATTAACAAATGGCTTTGCCTCCTAGTGTCATAAGCAGTGAAACTTTAAAAGTTATTCCTGGTCAGTTTAAAAAGGGCTTGAATTAGGCGACTTCTCCTGGTTGATAAGTACTTCTCATCAGTCAGTTATCCAGTAAGACTCTTAGCTGGTTTGTTACATGTTCATTTGGGTATGCTATGAACTGTTCATTATGTTCAATCATTATACAGGTTCTTGCAACTAGTGAAAAATTGACGATTGTTGTAAATAGTAAAACCCGTAGAAATTAAGCTTTTTGACTGGAGATAAAGTCAGTCTAGAAGTCGTAAGAATAAGCTCATGTTTTCACATGGTCCTAACCAAACCCCTAAATATGGTCACTGTTTGTTATTAAATGTTTCGGGAGATTTGACTAGGTTTGTTGTTTGAGTTTCAGCTCTTCCAGACTAGTAGCAGAATTGGCAAAAAGAGGTACGCAGACCCCTTACTATATTTCGTGTAGTAGTTGTCAAAGTGCAACAATATGCTGAACATACTCGATTGGCGTGACTGGACATCAAATGATTCTCAAATTCTTCACACTTGTGATTAGTATTAAAGTGTTGCCACAACGTTCGAAATACATATGAGTGTCAGATAAGAAAGTTGATTGTTCCCTTATGGGGAACATGTTAATCATGGAACTTTCAACTATACATCGGGCTCCTTTTTATCAAGGGTAAGACGATATTATAAATATTTCTTTCATCCAATGCTGATCAATAATCCTGCATTTCATTGTAACAGGCCAATTGTGGTTTTCGTATGGACAGTACGTGGACTGGTCTACCAGATATGTTGCTACCCACAACACCATATTACAATCAGATGGCCATGTTAAACAAACCAACACTCCCTTTGAACAGTCCTGAGCTAACTCATCTGACCTCATCATCTGCTGGCCTACCGTTCAACTCGACTGTTCCGATGATGAATCATCAACTTGCTTCCACTGTGCCCACAGATTCAGGCCTCATATTGGGATCAGTGTTGTCAAATTCTTCATCTGTGTTGACTAGCTTACATGAACATTTGTATGCGAACGCGAACAATGTCAACATGAACACAAACCTTTCATTGCTACCGCTAGCTGATCAAAGGCAATCTGCTGCTACACTGAGCCTAACTGAATAGAATCAAGTCACAGAAAGGCTTAAATTACGAACTTCGGTTAACTGGATTATATCATTCCAGACCGAATAAGTAGAAACCGTTATTTGTCCTCATGTATCACGAAATAGACAAATCTAAATGAAAATCGAGTTGACGAAGAGAAAAAGACTTTATTTTTTGGATAGATAATTAAATTCTCTGTAAAAAATACGCATTTCTTTTCTTCATACATAGATCAATATTGGGATCGATAACAAAAATGATAGCCTTGAAAACAGCTGGAATACGCTGGGTAAATTAGACGTAAGAAATTTCACTTTGAATAAGCCAACACATCTTGTTTCGAAAAAAAGGAAAAGGAACAATCCTGTTTAGTTATGAAGTGAGCAGTTTCAGATTTAATGTCAGTTTGTTTGTTCAGTATATGTAAGACATTTCAGCTGAATGTGACAAGTTGAAACGACTTAATGTGACAAGAAAAAAATAACATGATAGCGTAACAGGCAAGCCGGACAGTTTGGCTCCAGTTACCCGCTACATTCATAAACCAACTTTGTACGAGTTGGAGACATCAGGAGACAGCGTTCTTCTGAAGTAAGGGTATCAATGACAGTCATGCAAAAGAAGTTAACAGAAACAAGCATGAGCCGAAGATCCAGAAAGACATGTACATGATTTACACATACGGAGAACAAAATGATGTCATAAACACGGTAGCACGCTACGTTACAATGCACCTCCTTCAAATGAAAACTGCCCTCAGTGTCCAAAGTTATACGTGAACCGGCCAGTATTTGTGGTGTCACAAAACATTGGGCGCTTGCGCAGAGGTTGCGTTGTGTGTGTATGTGTTAGTGTACTGTATGCATGATTGCAACATAGGGACCCAGGAATACCTGATCAAATCAAACTGTATTAACCAACTGTTCATAATGGTTTTAGCATCAGTTGATCACGTCGACACAAGCTGACGAAAGCTATCCTGGAAGGGTCGGTACACTGTAACAGGCGGGTCGGAATTACTGGCTTCTAGTACCCGTTACAATAGTAAACAGAATTCGTTTTCTACGATTAAACAGTAAATGAACTACATCACAATATATTTGACAACGGTCACCACAGTCAGTAAGTTAGAATGTTCGTCAGCTCGGAGATTGCAAATTATTCGATTGCAATATTTCCAGTTTGCGAGTTTGATTATCTGTAGCATGGGGAAAGAGTAGTGTTCACCCAAACTTCTAAACGCATGAGCCAATGTCGTACAGTCTGATACTTAATGGTCTAAGTATTCGTCAAGATTCTATTAAACATTTTAAACACTGGGTAGACTAACTGCGATCGAATATTTTGAAAATTGAAACAACCTTCAAACTGCGACATGTGAACAAACAAAGTAAACCGAAACATGAAATGAAATGAAATATGTAAGTAAAATGATTGATAAATGAACATCCAATCGACAAACGCATTGTGTCTGGAGTTTGACTGAAGTAAAAACTCAGTCCAGATTTTCTGGCAGTTTCAAGAACTGAGTTCTGAGGTAATCGCATATTTAAGTTATATAACACCTTAAGAAATCTTTTCACAGTAACCAAGGGCTTTTTGTCCTGGTCACTGCAACTAGTGTTCTGTCAATGGAATTCAGTTTGAGAGTATATTTTTAACCAACTTTGTCAGTTATCTCTGGAGGAGGGTGTACACTTAGAACTATGGAAATCTGATGTGATCGATTATTTATTTATTCACATTAACGCAAACTTTTCCTTTCTTGGAAATTAAACAGTACAGTGATAAAACAGTACCAAATAATTTAGACTTTAGTTGACTGCCTCATATTGTAGCGAAAAGGCGTCCAATACAGCACAATCTTTATTGCCAAACCCGCTAGTTACCATGCCACACGAGCGCTCGCGATTTTGAATCACAATTCCAGTCCACAACACGCTCCCCCCCCAGTTTCCGCTCGCACGTCGTGTGCACTTCTACCCGGTTTAGGTGTGTGATTGGCGCCTTCTACCCGGGGGTTTTCTGTCTGCTATTCTTCGTCCGTTGATCCGATTTCCTTGAGCGATAGCTTGTCCGATCGCACGTGCTGTCCTCCGTCTGTCTCCTGTAGGCTTTGAACGTACTCTACAGTCGTGTCGATATATTCCTGAGAGTGTTGGAATAATCACGCCTTCAATTTGGTCATTCATTCTATTTCGGCTGCCACGTCTCGCCCGTTGGTCCGATCCGGTCGAGCGACGACTCATCCGGTCGCCCACGCCGTTCTCCATCCGCTCACCGTGGATTTTTGAACGCACCTCCCCCTGTGTTGGGGTATTCCGCTGAGAGCTGGAATGCCCGCGCTTTCTGCCTGACAATCCCCCACAATATGTGCAAATTTAGAAACTACATGCTTGTATGGTCTACCAAGAACGAACGAATGGGATTTTTTTCATCGATAGCAGTCACTGATAGGTTAAACTCACCATATCATATTTGGGAACCATATCATGCATTAATATACTGGTATGGACTGCGTGACACATTTTAGGTCGTGAAGACTGTACAGAATAAAAATGCCAGTGGCCAACGCTTGAGTTCATTCAATGAAACATTGTTAAATACAAACCATCCGTTTACTAAACGCATCACCTACCTATACGACAATAGTGAAAGGTCAGTCATGCCCATAACTGTCCTGAAAGGTGTGAATCTCACGTTCAACTCAGGCACAATGGTAAATTGTATAGGCCAACAGACGAAAAAAATGCAGGATTTTAACTAAATCTATTGTCTGCCGATGCCACCTTGATGAAATTTGAGAACAACTGCTCCGAAGTGTCACTAAACACCACTACGGAAACGATCTAGCAAGCATCAGCGGTTTGTCACAGGTATCAGCTGTCCTTCAATTGTCCGTTCATAACGATTTACGTTTTAAATTCATGTCATTGATGAAATCGGACACTACGTTACATCTAATTGACAATTTTTATCACATGGTCTGACAGTTATTTGAGCAGTGCATTACAAATCAACGAGGAATATACAACACATTAATTTTATAAATCTATTTGTGCTCAAGCAAAACGGAATCTAATTCATTGTCTCAGGTACAAAGCAAAGTGAATTTACACAAACGATGTTACCTAGTACAAATTCACATGCTCAACCAATATGTCTAGAAAGAAGGAATATCCAAATAGGTTTGTCTGGAAAATTTTGACAAGTGAAGCAATCGCGTTCCATTTGGTGACAGTAGGGAAAAAGGCGTTTTCCCTTAATCTTCTGTACGTGTGTGATTCTGTCATATAGCTACTCAGTGGTTACCCGTACATTACATCTGTCGTCCGATTTTACGTTAATTATATACAATCTGCCTCGAGAATACACCGTGCACTTCAAGAGGGAAATATTTGGAAAAATAAGCAAACAGGCCGGAATGATTAAAACATGGATTGAGATATTTGATAAGGTGCACAGGTGGTGTTCACATAGCAGACATGAGCCATACGGTTAATCCGGTCGTATAGTTCAATGTCATCTACAAGGCTGCGGGCAGCCACTCGAGTCAAGTTGATTAGCGCTGTTCCGTGACTGTGCACACATTAATAGGTCGTTCCTGCCCACAACCTCCAATGGTCAGCGGTTCACCCATCATCGTTTGGTAATCATCAATCACAAGTGACCTAAGTCGTATTTTAGGTCAACAAGTTAAAAACTACAGTTTACTTTACGAAACTGTTAGAAGATGCGATGTGTACTATTTCTGCCTGTAGATATGTGTTCACCTAATAATGAGATTTCAGAACTTGTATTCATCATTCCTTCATCTAGCTTTGAAAGCTGGTTTTTTTTATCAAAGGGATTAGAACAGTCGATGAATACAGATATCATTTGCGCTCATCATTTTCATCCGTCAACTGAAACATTTTAGCAGGACAAATGTTGATAAATTCAACTTGATGGACTATAGCAAGCTGGCTGGTCAGCTGTACGACGAATTACCAGATGAGTTACATACACATACACGCAAAGATGAGACTTAAAAACAACCTCCTTCAATGTATCTTATTCCAGTGAAACGAACAAATTCAAAATTCGCGTTTATTTTCACCCACATAATGTCCCACCAATAGCACCTGTCATGTCCTGTCTTGATTTCATCTTGAGAATTGTCAAATTATCGTCAAGAGAACACAATCGTTTTTACTCATTAGTACGACTTTTGTTACGCTTTTAGATTTGGTAGGTCTGGAATTATCAGCTTGACTAAGAGTTGTCTTGAATCCGCTGGGTTCTTCTACTACAAATAACATGAGTTAGCCAAAGTTGATTTTGATCTATCTACGTTTTTATCTGACGATAGAGTCGATTTACATAACTGAATATTCAGATTTTCAAATTTAACTCACAGTTTAACTTGAACGTTCCTAACCTCCAAGTCAAACATTGATCAACCTCAAGAAGTTTAAATTACCGTTGTACTTGTGAGTACTGTATCAATATGTATTTGAACTTGATTATGATCAACTAATGCAGGCAATGATAACAATGCTCACTGTTGGTTAGGTAGATGACTTTCGGGAAACATTTTTACAGTTCTCAGAGACAAAAGCCAAACTTTTCAAATCAGCGCTTCATAACTGGGTTAAGCATTCCAAGCATGTGGTTTAAAGTGGTGTTTGTAGGATGCGTTTTCTAGCACAGCCTCCAAATGATAATTACCATAACAATGACAGATTGTAATCTAGGTCAAGCAATTTCTGTCTACTTAAGTAGAACCAGAAGTAAGCTGATCAATATGTTCTATATTGGTCTGAGTAAGTGAGATTTATTAGAAACTATCTAATAGTTAACTGACCTATAACTTCCCGTTATTGATGAACGAATACGGTTTACCTTGGATTCTTTGTTTACACTGGCTAAAACCGAAAGTGATAGGAGGAGTGTTTGTAATGCTTTTTGATCCTCTTCAAACATCAGGAAGCATTACAAACCTGTTAAATTGTTCGCATATTATTGAAATCGAAACCAAAATTACACACCGGTAGCCACTGGTAAAATTATCACATCCGGGTTACCGGGACGTTAATAAGTAATGTACGGATAATTTATTTTTTGTTGCATCGCATGGGGGTGTAGTAGTTCAAACAGCAGAGGGTTAGGGTGTGGCGGAGAGTCACAACATATCTGTCAGTCTGTCTTCCTGTGAAGATTTTAGATGAAAATATTAAGATACATCATTACTGTATGCTCTTTTCCCATAAATTAAATTAGTTCACTCAGTTGTGATTGGCTGGCAAACAAACAACCTTTCATCATCGCCCCTAAATAGGTTAGGAGAAGACCATGGAAATCTTTTGTTTTATCATAAAACCGTAACAGTACGTCAGTTAATCACAATGAAATTCTCACTTTCAAAACGTTAAAATTATCCAGCTCCAAAATTCTCAGTCAGCTTGAAATTA
The DNA here is from genome assembly GCA_014338405.1 of Paragonimus skrjabini miyazakii. NCBI lineage: Eukaryota > Metazoa > Platyhelminthes > Trematoda > Plagiorchiida > Troglotrematidae > Paragonimus > Paragonimus skrjabini miyazakii. Next base: position 72,137 of record JTDE01000634.1, read on the forward strand.
CTGTATAGCGGTGTTGTAGAAGAATGGAAGGTCCAGCATCTACTTAAAACGCTCCAAAGAATCAGACCAAGTGACTGACGTCAAGTCCGCGTAGTTAAACAAATCTGACTTCTGATTTGAAATCGGTAGATTAGTTTTTCACATCCTAAAAAACGCTTTTCGGATGGTTTCGAATGGTAGTCACTGTGATCAGCAGCTCACATGACTGCGTAACCCACCGCTGTTTTCTGAACGATCTTAAAATATGTGAAAATTATGTGACAATGAAAACAGAAAACTAACTGCCACTTTTGCTTTCTGTGACCCAATCTGTGCAACCATTCTACTGTTAGAATATTGTACATATAACGCAATATAGAAAACCAGAAAAGTAACAGGTAACTGCTGTGTATTGTAACGCCTCAAAAAATAACATGTTGTCGTCGTAGATTGCACAAAAATGATTCAAAACTTTTAGTACAGCGCAGTAGGATATAGAGAAGACAAAGGCAGTGACACACATGTAAGGTGCCGATCAACTGACTAGGAAACCCTGTAAGATTGTTTGATCACCAAAGGATTTCAAGTTAAAGATGTGGACGAAGCGGATAGAAGTCAGCGAATGCTCCAACGTTTATTATGTTGAAGGAGTTGATGTATATCCAGCGAAAAATATCAGCACAGTTAATGCAAGAGTAAAGCAAGTTGGATTATCACAGTGACGTTTTTGGTGGACTATCCAGTCAACATATCTCGCTGGTAAGTGACAGTTTGAGGTAGGATTTCTGAGCATAAAAATGACAGAAGGGTAGTCAACGCAAACAGTTGGCCCCATTGAATACCAGCGAAATGGTGGACAACTGTTTCGACCCTGTTGGGTCTCATCGGCACCACACATGCCGGAGAAGCGAGCCTACGACCCGTGAATAAGCGGCATCTTGTAGCCAAAGCACTATCCACTAGACCACATGATCAAGGTCCTAGGAGTTGCAGGAAGGCATGTGAATTAGTTTCCATGGCTGCTGCGCTTCTATTCGCTCATAGACAACGTTCTTTTTAATGAGCGTCCAATCTGATGAACCCAGTACGGGTTTAAGATGAGCAAATGTGTGGAAGGCAGAAAGAGAATGGGATGTCCCGACCGAGTATTGTACACGGAGAACAAAAGTGGAGAGTGAAGACGATACTTGACTGTTGAACGCTGGACAAGCGAGCGACAGAATAGGATGAATGAGAAAAAGATAAGGTATAACCACTGTTTAAATGGATGACCTTAAGTCAACAGATAATAACGAGGTTAACCTGTCCATAGCGGCCGATCCCGGTTTATGCTCGGTTTCCCCACAGAGCTCCGAAGTGGCTTGTATCAACCGTTCGGTGCGGTCTGCACATTCCACTTCATTACTGAAATGTTCGATTACAGGTTTTCGATTCTTTGTTAACATTCACCGACTTGTTCTCGTCATGCTTCAAGATAACGTGTGTCATATCAGGTTTGAGGCAAAGTTGGAGGGGTCACGGCAAATTACAAAAGTCATAATTTTCAGCGAAGACCACGGACACCATTGGAAGGCACAGGCATCAACACACTATATTCAGTAAGTTCTGTAAACATGACGAAAAACAACACTACTTTGAATGGATAACAGTAGGTGAAAATTCGGACTAAAGAAAAGGCGAAGTCGCTAAGACCATTAAGTATGCCTGAGACAAGCATACACTGAAAACGTATCACCTATCACCGAGTTACATTTCCTTATTTTTCCGTAGCACCATTTCTCTAGTGTACCCAGGCTGAACGAACAAAGTATACTGTGCATTAGTAGGCCGGAAGAAATTCAAAGCTAGCAGCAGTACTTCTGAAGCGTTTATCCAAAAGTTTTCAGTCATAAACAACAACAACAGAATCCGATAACTCTGCAACACCCGTTTTGTCTAGCATTCGAAAAAGAATTAAATATTACTAAATTTATTATTTAAGTAGTCATTAAAAAGCTGAATTTTGTTTCGGTTAATGGAGGTCATTAATAGCGTGTTACATGAATGGATTATACTAACAGTAATCCGATCTCGAACGTTTCGTAGCATCACTTTCTCGTCTCTACAACGATTTTCAGGTAAAAAAAGGATCTTTGTCTGATTATTAGAAATTCTATGGGTTTACCTGAATAAGTGAAAACATCTCGGACTGAAGTCTCCGCGTCGATTAATACATTAATACATTTTAGTATTCCTACTGCTTCAGAATATTTCAGATTCTGAGTTCCGTTTGAAAAGTTTTTGGTATGTGAAGACAATTTCAACGTAAAACTATATAAAATTTATCTAATCAGCCGACTACAGTACACAGTTGGCAAGAATAGCTAGACTGTAGTTTAGACTCTAGTAACATGGGATCAAAATGATGACACATACCGTTGAACATAACATGAACAAGGTTGTCTAGTCTGGCTTAGCTAACATATGCATGTAACTTTGAAGCGCTCATTCGAGACATCAAGCCGCACTCTTGTGCATTTTGGCTATCAGAATGCTTCCGACAGAGTGAAGATAAATCCGACCTCTTATCGTTCATTCCAGTTAGATTTTGTTTACTGTAAGTTGAGGCATGCTTATAGTTTTCCTTATTGGTCGTGGATGGGTTTCTCTGCTTTCCATGTTATGCATTCTTATTGCCGGTGGTCTTCTTGATCTATCAGCTTAAGGCGGATTCGGATGTATATAAAACTACTCATCTTCCCAGTGGGATGAATATTTTCTTCCACCCGCATAACACTTGTCGCCTAGTCGTTTTTCGCGGTCCAAGATCCATTCGTAAATAACTAGGGACAGTAAACGTATAAAATGGATCAGTGCCGAACGAAACATGATCAACAACGTACCAAACACGAACTCAGTGTTGTGTTCATCCACTTACTCATTTTTGTGGATGGCCACTGTTACATTTTGCCAATGTGGAGGCTACAAAGATTAACATCTTTGTAGCAAAGCGTTGTTCAGTAAAGAAAGATCTTTGCTGTTTAACTCGAAATTTTTCACGCCACGCACGCGCTGGCGTCTGTGAACTGGAATTCCAGTCCACAATACAGCGATCACTTCCACTCACACGCTGTGCGCACTTCCGCCTGTTCTGTGTGTATGGCTGACGCATTCTCTCGTGTGCTTTGCATGTCATTCCTCTTCCAATGTTCCGATTTTGTTGGGCGACAATTCACCTGGTCACCCGTGTCGTCCACAATCCGCTCGCTGTGGGCTTTTGTACATACATAACTGCCACTTGGAGGTATTTCACCGAGTGTTGGAACATTCACCCATCCTTAATGAAAATTGCCGTAATTGTGCCGGGGTGCCACGTGAATACGATGACCTTGGTTGATTTGGAAGCTCGTGTTTCTGCGGCCAATGATGTTGAATGGTCCGTTTCATCTTCTTTTGCATCTGCCCGCACTTGTGCCAAACGGTCCTGGTCGGCCGTAATCTCTTAATCTCACTTGGTCTCCAATCTTGAACGGGCGCCATTTAAGTGTTGTCCCTGACATCCTATCTTTGTTCATTTCGGCGCTGTTTCTTTTGTCCGGTCAAGCGCACGGTGTTTCTGACACCCTTATTCTTGCGATGAAAAGTACCCCTCTTTGTCTTCGGACGTATAGACATTCAAGAGAATTCTGACTCGCTCAGATGGAGAAATGTGAGTCGTTGAAGAATTCGTCGTATGGTGTCCAAACGACACGTCTGGTAGTCCTTCTTCCCAGTTAGTGCTCCTACTGTTCATTTTACGATTTAACCCCTCTGTCAACCCGTTTGTTTGCAAATGGTATGACGATACCTTCAGACGGTGAGTCCCCAGTTCTTCAGCATATGAAATTGCCGCCCACCCAAAACGTTAGTCCTGATCTATGGTGAATCTTTGCGGTACCCCCAAAACGAGGCAGGATGTTGTTAGTGAAGTTCCATTTGTTTGATCCGCCGTCGGAATGGCTTCTACCGACCGTGTGAAATGGTCGATCTTCACAATTATGTAGCGATTTCCTTCTAGGCTGATTGGGTGTGGACCAAAAGTATCTATGCATCATTTGTGCGCGGCTTGTTGCGTGACCATGGACTGCGACGGCGGTTTGGTCGTCAATATTTCTTAATTCTGTTGCCAGTTGGGGAAAGATCAAATGAAAACGGTCACACACTTCTACATTGATTGAAGGACCACTAAACACAAGATATTCTTGTCCATACCATTTTCCTGGGTGAGAGTACAAGTTGATTAGGGCTGCGCATACGAAGAAAATCCGTCACGCACATAGATTTGCAGTCGGATAAGATATTTACTCCCACCCGCATAACGCTTATCATCCAGAACGTTTTACCTGGTCCAAGATCCAACTGTACGCAACCAGGGAAATCAAATTTACGAACGTTTATGTGCTTTATCAGTGGCCTTTAATCCGTCATGACAATTTCCGTATAACCCCGTCTACTTTTTGGTAAACAGCGAAAAAGACAGATGAGCATAGGTTTCTGAAGAATGAAAAACACGCAGAATCGCACCTGCATAAGATTTGTTGGATTTGTAGGAAATCTGTTGATCAAAGCAGGTACACAACCTATCGTCAACTCATTTCACACAAACGCAGCTGGACGTCCTCTCCCTTGAAATGAAGTTTAAAATACCACCCAAAGAAGTTGATAAGTTGAACACGCAAGTACAATTCGAATATATGCACGAGCAATTGAAGGATCTGTCACCCACGTCTTCTGATGAGACGGGTTGATTTCGCGCAAAATTGGTAGATATTTTTAACCAATTTATATCAGCACCTATTCGTCAGCAGTGTTGTCTGAAACAAGAACACTATCAGGCCATGAAAGAACTGAGAGGAATGCGACATTTGGTGTTTCTAAAGCCGGATAAAGGTTCTAGTGTTGTCATCATGAACAAGGACGATTATATGACGAAAATGAATACCATCTTGAATGGCCAACGAAAGTTTAAAGGAGATTAAACAATAGAAAATAGCATACTGATGGAAAATCAAAAAGCAAGGCAACTTCGGAT
>JTDE01000634.1:82728-112896 GCA_014338405.1 Paragonimus skrjabini miyazakii
GTTTGCGGGTGATATGGTGTCGTTCGGATGCGCTTGATTCCCAGTTGTTGCATGCGTGTTCGAAACTCCTCGCTTTTGAAGCATAGTCCCTGATCTGTCAAGATCGTCTCTGGTATACGGTGGTTTGCTACGATGTGCTTAATCACCATGTCTTCTACCGGAGATGTATTTTGATCCGGAACGTCAGTCGCTTGAATCCAACGGGTAAAATGTTCTGTCACGATCAGAGGGTACTGGTGTTGTGATCCAAGGACGCGAATGGCACAAGGGTTGTTTATTCGACAAAGCACACATGGGTTAAGCATTTAAACAAGACCTGAAACAAAACCACTCATTTGCACTCGGTATTCGGCCCCAGACCGTCTACGTTGCCGCAGACGTCAATGCTCAGTTCCATTTAGTTAGCAGGGACCATTATGGGCGATGCTACACTCTGATGTTCCTTTCTGCACTTTTCCTGTGGCTTGCAGGATGTCAAAATATATGCTCCGATCCTACTACTGAATAACAGTGGTATGAGTAGTACGTTATGATCGTTCAACTTCACTCCACTGGTTGCCTCGGGCGGTCAGCGGAAATGGGCCCATGAAGTACACTGACCAAGTTTCACTGATTTGGGCGACCGATATATTGGCTGTAAGGGCTGCTGGGATTTCCCATTATCGGCTTCCACTGTTGTCATGCAAACACGTAAGCCGTCACATCCTCTTTCATCTTCAGTCAATGTGCTCTTTGTTGCAGCAGATCGTATCTCCTGGTGAATCCGGCGTGTGACACGTCACGGCAGTTTGCTACCAGTACCCTCCTAAGTTATCTCGAGATGAGTACCACATGCGAACGATCAAGCTGCCACGTTAATACGCCTGTACTGTTTAAGCCAACTCTTCTCCATTGGGAAACGATTATTTCCAGCTCTCTACCCTTACTATTTGTTGGGATTCTGACGCTTTTCGTTACAGTATCAATCACCTTCCGGAGGACTCTGTTTTGATGCTGTAGATGCACTAGTACTTATGGGTCCTGCTCCATTGCTGAGTCATTTACTCCCAAAGTCATTTGGGAAGTTCGTCGTCTATCTGCAGTCAAGAAGGAAAACAAGCGACACAAATTCCGGAACCAGTACTTGGTTAACAATATCTTGTTGCTATCTTGTGAATGTCAGGGAACCATACCTGACTGGCAGATTTTTGAGCTCCAAGTCAATCACGGTATCTGTTGTAGCGAGGAAATCGGCTCCAAGGATCGTCTTCCTAGTTCTGGGACCACAGTGGAACGGTGCTTTACGATATGGTTGCGGATATGCACCCGACATTCTTTCACACCATCCACTACTAGACCACGATCTCCAACCGTTCTGATCATCATGAATGTCGGTTCTAGGTTTTGCTCACCTGAACGAGCAATCGACGAAAAAGCTGCCCCCGTATCGACCAAGCACTGTTCTATCTCTCCGTCAACTTCAACCCTTGTATGTACGGCTCTCCTGTAAATCACTCCCATTACTAGTTGACCCGCCCAACAAAAAGAACAATCATGAAATACTTTAGTTCTTGACCTTTCAAACCGCCGGGTTGGGCAATCCTTCTTCCAGTGTCCTTTTTCCCTACAGATGAGGCGGCTTCCTAGTCGATCGTTCTCCTGTGATGCTGTTCTCAAGGCACCTGCATCCGCTGCTAGCGGTTCCATTGTTTTCTGCATACCTTCAAGTGTCATCTTGTCCATATTGCCGTTCGCATCCACTGAGGCCCCGGATATTACTTCTAGCTTCCGCATTACATTCGCAAGCTCATCAAGGTCCATCCGCCGGGCAACATGGACAATACGGACTTGGTCGTGAACCGCCATCGAGAGGCCTTCAATAAACTGCTCCGATAAAAACTGCCGTCATGGTTCTTGATCCAATCTTGACAGAGCCCTGTTCAGCAATCCTTGTAGAGTGGCAGCGGACACAGATGGATATGCTCCTTGTCCAAACCTGACTCCCTTGAACTGCCGCATGGCCTCCTGACAGTTGGCCGGGCTGTCAAAAGTAGCCACCAGCACCTCTCTCGTAACGGCACAATCAAACTTCGCAGGGCCTCTTCGCGTTGCGTCCAGCATCACCTTCGTCCTGCCCTTCACCAACGGCCGCAGAGTAGCCAGCTTCCCGCGGTCTGTCATGACTCCTCGAGGTCTACAAGGAACGCCCGGACGTCTCCATTTTCGAACATCTGAGGTCAGGGTATCTTCATCCTCGTATTCGTCACAGCACCTATTGTTGTGACCTCAAAAGACGCTTGGTCTGTGAAGTTGTTTATTACAAGAGATTTTGTATAGGTTACGTTAAAACATAAGACAACGAACGTGTACACTCATTTGCACGGCCGATGTGTATCCACACACATTGGGCAGCAGTAATTTGTCATTTGCCCAGGTGGCACGTCCCTTATAGTGCCAAGTCAGACCACACAGGAGATGGCAAGATTTACTTGGGGGAGGCAGTTGCGAGGCAGTGTTTCTAGTATCATCACCAATGAAGAGACTTCGGTAATATGTGCAACACTTGTAGTCTGTGTACACAAATCAGAGGCATTAAGAGGGGGCAATAAGCGCCGTTACAGAATATGTTGACGGGGTACCCGAATGTGATAGTAGAAACTGACAATGTTGTACCACTATGGGAGACCAGTCAGAAAAATAGGTACATCCTGGTAATAGCGGATTATTTCACCAAATGATGCGAAACCGTGCCAGCGCCAAGAGCAGACGGTGCAACAACCGTCAAGTTCATCTTTGCTCGTTGGATCTCGTGTTTAGGTGCCTTGACTCAATTGCATACTGACCGAGGATCAAATCTCGAATATGTGTCGATGCATGAACTGTGTAGAATATTAGGCATAAGAAAAACGAGGACTAGTTCTCATCACCTAACGGCAAGGGTGCCGTGAGATGCGTCAGTCGCAAGTTGAAATCCTTCCTAAAGACGTTCGTGAATTCGGATAACACCAGATCAAGGGAAGAAGCCCTATCTTAGTGTCTGTTTGCATACTGTGGTAACGTCTACTCTTCTCCATCTGTTAATGAAAAGACAGATGCGGCTGCCATCTGATTTGCTTATTTCGAGATTGCCGCCAGACAAACTTCTGACTTCGGTTTATTGCATCCAGTTACGGGATAAATTGGAGAAGACATACAAGTTAGCACGGGAACACATGCTAACAGCCAAATGGATATAGAAAAGAGTGCTGTGATAGGAAAGCATACCGGAGCTCCGCAGAACCTCGCGAGAAAGTGTGGTCATCTGCGGAAACGCCGGAAACTGACATTTCCAAATTATTGTTCCGCAAACTGAATGGACTACACACTGTGCACGAGATTACTTCCAAATCCATCTGTACTATAAGTGAAGCTAACGACAACAGGTCCGGGCTCAAAGTAATACATTTCAATCGGTTGCAGCCGGATATTGCAGGAAAAGATTGACCAGTTAACGGCGGTTATTTGGAAGTAGCTTGAGGGTGCACCGAACATTGTAGTAGAGCAATGTAGTTTAACAGCACGCAACGTGTCATCAATATGTTTTAGCATACATACGCTCCCTTCCACTTCCTCTCAGATTCTCGAACAGGCAGGCTGGCCGCGTCTGCGCAACGGGATAAGAAAGATGACCAAACAGAGCTCAAAGTCAGTCGCCGGTGAACGTGAGACCAATTCTTATTGATGGTAAACAATACTAAGCCTTGCTAATATATCGGAATCGACGATGGTTGGAAGAGTGATTTATCGCACGGAGTCACTCTTCGCAAAGTAGGCTCACAAATGCTGCGAAAAAGATTTCGAGTGTAAGCAGAAGACTGACCACCAAGAAGGAAGTAAATGAAGACAGGAAGCCTGTTCAGCCACATTTTGTCAAACACACGACCGTTGTCACACACTCAACGCATGCAGCTACTTTCATATCGGCCATTGAAACCAGCACGGTTTCCCGACACTCAGGTAGTTCTGGATTAGGTGTGTATCGTGACTTAGTACCTTACCTGCTATCGACGCTGCCATTCTCAGCTCTCCCGAGGAGACATATGAATCTTATTTCTCTCATGATCGTGCTTTTCTTCGTTCTCGAGTACACCTCACGAAAGTGATTATCATTGCCCTTCATTGTTCTATTCACCACGGCCTTGAAGAACACGCCTACGGGTCGAGGGCCTCCAGTTAGTAGCACCAGGTCACAAACATTTATGTGTCGTTCAACGTTGGTTCATTTATCTTATGTCTGGATGAAGAGGGAGTATCCCCTGAACCAGCGTCCTGAAAACACGCTGGCGAGGTGTCGCATCCGTTTCCGACTCTCGATATTCATTTCCAGTAGCGTAATGTGAGTATACTACGGGATAGGATTTGGTTTTAAGCCCAACAGATCACTTGGTCGTAATATCGAGGGACGGTCCGTATCGTCGTAGACTGCAACCGAAGGTCTGTCATTCAGGATTCTATCGACTTTGTCCAACATCGCCTGCTGCCTTGTGACAACCTACATGACTCGACGAACTGTGCAAATCATGCGCTTCCACATTCCATCCTTATGACTAGCAGCGGGAGAATTGAAATGCCTGTCAATACCATGAACCTTCAAAGTCCGACGGATTTTGTTTTGGTCGAAGACAAGTAACTTTCCTCTCGGCTATGATTCCAGTTAACGCTTCAACATACCTAGACGGCCAATGAACCTCATTGGAGTCATTTAAAAGCAGCCCACCAACATCGAGTCCAGCCCTCAGACAAATGTCGCACTATTCAGCCGCCTGTGCATTTCTTGAGAACAGGCATCGCAGGTTCCTCGAGAATCTGTGTGCGCCCGATTCAACTCGGACGAAGCGTGTCACCATCGACAGTTGTGAGTTTGGTAACAGTTAGTTACAAATGTAAGGATGCGACAAGAGGTGTTTCTCAAGTACTCTCAAACGATGACGGAGTCTGTCCAAAGTGTGATATTGCCAAAGATTAACCTGAGGTTAGTCAGTATAAACCTCATGAATTTAACAACAAATACCGTGCTTGTAATTACCAACCTCGGGATGTGCATGGGTTTTAAGAGTGCAATCCGAGAGTTTCCTATCTACGAACAGCAAAAGATGCTATCATCTCCCAAGGTATCTCGGAAATCACAGACAGATCCACATCCCGTCTCGGAGGCATCAGAAAACGTATGTAACTCCAAATGCATTGGTTTTTTTCCATCAGGTCTGATGCGACGTGTTACAACAACAGAGTCTGTTGTCCATACGACTCGTGATCACTTTTCCCATTTTCCCCTGTACTGTTCTTCTAACGGTGTATCCCATCCAATATTCGTACTACATGTTCGCCGGGGTAAATTCAGACCACGAATAATAAAAGGAGTAATAAATCCCAAAAGGTTGTACACCGACGCGATACAGGTCGGTAAAGTCCCTCTGAGTGAATGTCTTCTTCAGTAATGAAACGTGTGCATGTGTGTGGTACACACCTGCCAATTCAGATGATTCTCGGATAGTTTGTCAGAAGAGGTTGAGTGTGTGCGCGAGTTACCTTTCGAACACAAACACATCGATCGGAGGCATCCTACAACACTGTCTGATTCTAGTAAATCACAGTCGTCAGACTGTGAAGTAACCATGCGGACCTTGTAGAGTAAGAAGAATGTTTCCTCTGGTTTTGTCTGGTCACTGTATAAAACGTGTAACTATTCGTCCCGGTGACGAGATGTTTTCAAAATAATACACACGGATTTCGACCTATGCTCAGGTTTCCTCACCGGTGGCCACTGATCTGACCTCAGCTGAAACACATGGCAAACTGCCAGTTCACAACTTACAGTACGTAGGACATCTACATGAAATTTGAAGTAGTCGACATCATTTGAGTTCGTCTCTTGTATAACAGCTTTCAAGTGAGAACACTCAATTCGAACATGTACGACTGTGCCACTCTACCTAGTCTACCTCGTCCGTTGCATAACTGAGGACGAACGTTTCCATCAGCCATTAATAGTCACACTCGAATTCCGTATACCTGTTCTAACTGGATCTACGGCCTACGAGCGTGTCAACAAACAACTGAATAACGATTAGTGAAACGGCAGATAACAGAACGACGGTCAACGACAATGAACAACTGACTACGAAGCATACGCGATTAATTCGTATCTACCGGGCCAACCCAACCACCCGATGCTGGCGCATGAACACAGAGAAAAGGCTGGTCTCCGGACAAATTCCTCTGTCACTCAACGCGGCGGCGGCGACGGGCCACTAATTAGATCACTAATTAGACCAATCAGAAAACACGGGCAGAGGTAGGCCAGACAAAGATCCAGACAGTACAGTAATGTCCTAATTAAAGGACAAGCGTATGGGCGGGGTGCCAAAAATTGGCACAAAGGTTGAGAACGCTCGTGAAGGACAAAGTGGCACATGACCGTGCCGACTATGAAGGTCACTTCAAACGGAGGTGAGGTAGGTAATTCCGAAGATAAATAAAACGGTATTTTCGGGGAATTGGATTCTGCCCCGACAATGCCACAGCGACTAAATGGCAAACCGCACACTGCACGTACATACAAATTTAAGATATGTAGTCCAGTGCACTAGAAAACTAAGACTTGTTGTACACTGTGCTTATTATGTTTGTAATTCTGTCGTTTTAAACACGAAAAATTAGTTGATATCAGCAGAAAAATCAGTCTTTCTTGTCACGATTTGTCAACTTGTTTCGTTCCTTTTCCGTTACTTCGAATCGAACGCCACTCACATTTGATTGCAGTCTCCGTATTCAGATAGCCTTTTCGGCTAGCCCAATTCGGAAGGAAGCACTAGACTCGCTCTTATTGGAGCTCATCAGTAGTTTATATCCTTGTTCGAATCGGCGTTTGTACCTGACCCTGATGCTTGTGAGGCTAGCGTGTTACTTAGGTCAAACTTATTGTAGGGAAAAGTCGTCCAGTAAAGCAGAATCTTTATCGCCCAACGCGCTAGTTACCATTCCACACGCACGCTTGCGATTTTGAATCATAATTCCAGTCCACAACAACCCCCGGTTTCCGCTCGCACGTCGTGTGCACTTCTACCCGGTTTAGGTGTGTGATTGGCGCCTTCTATCCGGGGGGTTTCCGCCTGCTATTCCTCGTCCGTTGATCCGATTTCGTTGAACGATGGCTTGTCCGCTCACTCGTGTTGTCTTCCGTCTATGCACTGTGGGCTTTGACCTTACTCCACAGCCGTGTCGATATATTCCTTCGAGTGTTGAAATAATCACGCGTTCAATTTGGTCATCCATCCTGTTTTGGCTGCCACCTCTCGCCCGTTGGTCAGATCCGGTTGAGCGATGACTCATCCGGTTGACCACACCATCCTCCATCCGATCGCTGTGGGTTTTTGAACGCAACTCCCCCCTGTGTTGAGGTATTCCGCTGAGAGTTGGAATGCTCGCATTTCCAGCCTGACAGTCCACCACATTATGGCAACCGCTGCTGTAAAGGTGTAACTCTAAACGCAGAACGCCTTGGCTCAATCCACTCAGGTAGCTAATACATCCTCCTATTCATTGGTGACCACCACCCTAGTCCCTGCAACAGAGGCTATTGTAAGTGTGGGGAAAATGTGTGTAAGCAAATACCTTCATAGACAGACAATAAAACTGATCATACTTTGGTTCGATTTGTCCCCAATAAATTTTTTACTTACTACCCGTATATGTGAACTTGATCATTTGTTCTATGACAGGGCTACCAGTATGGAATCTTGCTGCAGCTATGTAGTTGCCAGGTCGATTATATTGGCATGACAGAACGTCAGCTGAAGTTTCGAGTCTCGGATCACATCCCAGCATGAGTGAGGAAACATGTGACACATGTGCACACTGATACCCATGTGTGCACCCGGTAACCGCCACACAAACCACCGGCGTCAGCGATCGCTCGTCACCTTCTGGAGAGCCATCACCATGTTGACCCCATGCAGGTGGTCTCAGTTGTTTACGCAACTGACAAGCCCCGATTTTTACGATATGCTGAGGCAGTGGCTCTGAAACGGTGGTGTCCAACTCTGTGTGTGCAGAAAGACTCTTTTGTTAGTTTATCACTCCCATGATAATGACGCTGTCATCCGATTAGCGAACAGATCCAGCGTGTGCTTCCCATATATGTCTAGTTTCATCATTGATCCCTGTTTTCCGTTTTAGAATCCCCTGTTCTTTAGTATGCACTTAATAATATGCAGAGAAATTTGCCAGACCATAAATCGTGCGCATTTACGTTTTTGACTGCTCTAATCAAAAAGGGGACTTGATTTTAGCTTGCGGGTTCCTGCATCAACCCGAAAATTACTTAATTTTATCTGGTGCAAACAACTGTCTCAGGGCAACTCGCTAAATTTACAACTTCATGTGAGCCGCTTGTTTGTCAGACAACACCCGTTTGCTGTCCGTGTGTGCCAAATCCGGAACAACCCATCAGATTGGGCTGTAGTTACATTCAAACGCTGGCTTGATACATATATTTGGGCTACCAATTCGTGTATTCAGAAAACTTGATTGTTATAACCACTTCAGTTGACTGAAGATATTCTAGACCTCTCATTACTGATGATTGCCAGTTCTTCTTTACTGTATATTGAATTGCGTTTGTTGTACGTTTGACAGGCAGTGGTTGGGTTTCTATTTCGCCCACCAATATCTAGTTTCCTATTGCACAATCTTCTAATGGAGACACACTTGAACTGAGGCAATCATTTCTTTCTATCTCTATCAACACAGGTCGGGATGTACATAAGCATTCTTGGCTTCCTTTAATCAGCAAATTTCCTACCAATCCAACAAATTCTATGCAAATGCGTTTCCATGTGTTTTTCTTTCCTCAAAAACCTATACTCACTTGACTATTCTACTGTTTACTAAAAACTAGACAGAACGATACGAAAAATATCATGGAAAATCAAATACTACTGATGAAGCACAAAAACCGACTAGGACGAAATATTTCTACATGCTCATTTTTGGATCTCCAGGTATCACATACCTGTGAGACAGGCGTGTTAAGAAACTTCCTCCTAGTCCGACTACACATAGACAGTGTGAGGAAAGTCTATCTGGTTGTTTACAGTTAGATCTTGGAGCAAGAAAAACGATTGGGAGATAATTGTTAAGCAGGTGGAAGAAAATATCTGATGCGATTGCAAGAGTTATGTGCACGACGGATGCTTATCGAATGTGTAGCCCTATCCAGTGGTAGTCTCACCCAAAGAAAGAACATGAACAAAAGCGTCTTATGTTCAGGGACCATTCAATCATTCTTCCCGCTTCAAGTTGCAGTCATATCAACCGTACAAAATGTGATAAGTACCATACGAGACGTGAACTAAAGAGCAAAAGCTATAGACTGTCATCGGTTAAAATCGTGGTAGACGAGGATTCAATGATCGATTACTTAGGTTCGGACAAGACTGGCATATTGCGCGTTACAAATGTAGAGAAATTCATTCAATAAGGCAGGATGTTCGTTGTCCAACTCGCACGTTCTCATGCCAAGCGCCTGTTCGCGTTTATGAACTGGATTTCTAGACCACAACGCAGCGTCATGTGCACTTCTGCCTGGTTTGTGTTTGGGTGACACTTCTGTCGTAGTTTTTTACTTGTTATTTCGAGCCAGTTGACCCGATTTCATTGAGTGATGGCTCGTCCGGCCGTCTGTATTGTCTGCATTGACCATATCTCACCACCGAGTCGAGATATTCCACCGACTGATGGATTACTTGCACTTCCGACTTGGTGATCCATCACATGAGTAGCGCGACAAATGACTTCGGGATGGCAAACGTTTGACGAATCATCCACAGCTCGCCAACAGTTTAGCACTCTTCTACAAAACGCCTGTCACTCCGATATCTATTTGAACTGAATATCATGTCGAAGCCTGATAACATTGGCGAACTAGTACACTGACAGGCGAATGAAAAAGTAGAGATACATTGTCATCGTAGTCAAGGTCGATCAGTGTGATCGGGTTCCGGCACGATAGTTAGTTCAGTCCAATTTGCACACTGCATTTTTCAAGACACTGCAGGTTTCCAGAGGACAGAGCACCTCATTCTGAACAAGCTGTCCACACCGATCTTGACGACGCATCAAGTTGCCTTCATCACAGATAATATTGTCAAGTATGTCATATAGGCAAGAAGTAGAGCGATACGACTCAAGAACAAGGCCACAAAACGGAGAAATGTCATGCGTCGCCGAGCGTTTTGGGAACACGGTCACAAAACAGTACAGATTCCATAGGGAACTTGTGTTTTCGATCACACTTTAAGTAGCTTGTACAAGTATAGTGCATAAATGCAGTCCGTCATCATCAATCGTGTGATAAAGAAATTACCGTCACAGCTCAATCCATTAGGGAAACGTCATATCTTTACTGATCAACAGCTAGGTGCTATCGATCGTGGGCCGTGGTGACCAACATCCTGGGATGATGGGACAGAGCGACTTGAAATGAACTGCGCGTGCACCTTCGTACCAGCTAGTCTGACTATGATTCCAGCCGTGTGTTGGAACCGTTAGCTAACCCGACTCGATCAGGAGACCTGTTTATTTTGGACAAGCCTTTCGAACTAGACTACGAAATTTCTAAACTAGTTCACATTTGGGGGAATAAAGGTAGGACACTAGAAGTGTCTCATGTGATGGACTGAACACGGCTGAAAATACTTATGAGTTACGCCATCATTTTTGCGTTTCGCTGAAATTTAGTGGCAAATGTCACTCAGAGAGAAGAATTTACACGCTTACCTGACAAAATTTTCAGACATCTTGAAAAGAGTCATTCGGCGTTGGACACACGAACATTTATCCTGAAAATCTAGCCAATAGAATCGTTGATATTTTTCAAAGTGTTGAATCCTATCCGTTAAACGTTCGAGCGCCTATTTCAAAAACCTAGGAAGATGACTACCACGTTGTGTTTCTTAGTTCCTCAACTAGTTTCAATCATACCAACTTGTACAATAGTGTTTCCAAATTAAATATGTAGCATGACTCTGTAACACTGATGATGCTGCGCCGTAATGATCTGTCAACATAATTAACTGGGTACTTCATATTACGGACGCGAACACAGTTACAATCTCTTTTGACAACTTGTGAACAACTCTGTAAATCCGGATTTATATAAGGCTGTTAGCGCATCAATATACTGTGCGACTTCAAACCACTGACGGCTATGGTCAGTGATCATGTGGTTGACAGTAACAAATGGACTATACTGGTTTTAGTCACTTGACCAAGTGGTCGCTGAGACGATCGCCTTTTCAAACGGTTTGTGTGCCGAGCGTGAATGACTTCACATGACCACCTGGTGTAAACGGTCGCAGCGTATTGGGCTAGTTTTTACTTATGCCGCATGTGGTGATAATATGGGGGAGGAGCAGACTAGGATCGCTTACCCGTAACTTGGTTCGAAGGCTGATGAAAATGTTTGTTACGACGGGTAGTGTTCATGACTTGCAAAGAAGTGCTCCGTCGCACAAATCAACAGATGATTTTTCTGCTAGTGATGCACTGTGACGTGGGGGCTACTTCAAACACTAGATCTACAGGAAATATCCATAAACATACAAACCTAAATTTCTGCATCTATACCTCGTGAACACCATATGAAGTGATCACAATTCCGAAGATAGTTTGCTCAATATACAATATCAGTTAACGCATCCCATTACACTGGTATCGAAAGCAATTCGTAAACAGAATACTCATAAATATACTATACTGTACGTAAGTTTGTAGAGGTATGTTATGTGTGTGGAAGGTCAACGGCTCGTCTAGATCGCTGACTATCAATAACGATCTTAAAACCAAGCCAGAGTGTTCTTATGATTTTGTCGTATCTAGTATTCGTACGTAAACGTAACATCATCAGGTTGTATGGTATACCATATAACATTTCATTGTATCTTATGCAAATGCATGCTGCGGTTAACGCTGTCGGTATAGTAAAGTAAACTGTTTGCCAGTTGATAAGCGCCGGTTTAGATTTGCCATCCTCGTAAAGTATATATCTAGAATTGTTACTTCACAATATAATAAGACGATTCGGAATCATTTGTGACGGACTATATCTAGATTTCCTGATTAATAACTTCCAGTACTGATGCATAGAAAACCATGTATCAAGCAATATAGCTTAAAAACAGATTGGTCGTAAAGTTCAGCCACAATCTGCACATCTGTCGGAATAAACGTCGAACAGGCTGGAATTGGGAGTGCTACAAAATTGCATGGTGATCGGCTACTACTAGTCAGTTTTAACAAAACGTTCATGCGTTGCATATTATTTCATATCAAAACAAACAATATTCTCAATAAGACAACCTCAACGACAGTACATCTACCACCTGGTCCGGCGCACTAAAACCGATCAAATCACAGTTAGGAGATCGTTAGCAGTTGGAAAGAAGAGCGCCCATAAAAAATTGCGAAATATCTATATTGCTTTCTCAAACATAAACGGGGACGACCTTTGGTCATCACGCTCTGTGTCAGCGTATCTCCTACCAAGTGGGAATATGGTAAACGTCATCTCATCATGAAACTCGGAATTTGGTTTACCGATGCCTCCGGACGATCTGCATCAGAGATGTCACTAGTAGCGAAGCTAATGATCTGGCGGAGCCCAACTTTGTGTTCAGTTTAACTACTAAAATGTAGATCGCTTTGAAAAATCAATTTTCATTTGATAGCAAGCATAACCGTCAATGATATAAGCAACATGTTAGTTTTAACTATGGTGAACTAGACAGAAAACTGGTGAGATTTACAGATACGAATGCACTTTGGGCGGTTCGGCACAAGTAGATGTGTGACTGCACTTGATAGCATTCCCGATGTATTCCACTTGGTCAATCATCAAATCCACTTCACCAAGTATCGTCTTGCTACCGCTTGGTTCACCATCAACAGAAATTTTATGCTCCACATTACTTATGACGACATGGTGCGGGACAACCAGGCAACCAAGATCGGACAACATCAGACGGAGTTGGGCTGCACTCAATTGGCCACCGGAACCTAAAATAAGAACACAGCTGAATTAAATGATTTCATGCGATCACACATCTGTACAACTTGGCACATGTATCTGCTCAGCATGGCGAAAACCTTCGTCATGGTTTGGCTTACGCTAGAGAACGTGGTGAAGTCCGTTGTACACTGATGCCTGATGCCGCCAGACAGTTTAATATAAATTTGCAAAATAGGTTCATCATCAACGAAGGTGACGCAGATGACAGACAGTGATTCTCAACTGTCCGGAGGCAGAACAGAGAAACGTCCAGTCGGTTCCCGTCCGGAATAAAACAAATCAACTCATATGACCAGTTGTCAGTCAGTTTATTCTTTTCGTATTCCTCCATGTAATCAAGATTTATATTATATCGTACGAATATCTCAAGATCTAATGAGTACATCATTAGAAACATTGACAATCCATCTTCTTGCTACAAAATGAAAGCGTAACAGTTTGAGCACCAATCCTCAGTTAAATTCGTAACCAGGTAGGTAACACAGAATGTAACACCGTTTGATTTGTTTCGTGAGCATGCACAATACACTCTGTGATGTGCATGGTTGCACAACCCACTATGCGTGTCATGTCGATGCATCCGTTCTGTTATGTTTGCTTGTGCCTGCTTGGATGATAATCCCTGATTAGACGGCTACCGCTCAGCTTGCCCAACCTTCCGAACCATCGGTAGTATGTACTCTGGCACTCTTACCTTATAGTCATAGGCACCTAGGAACTGTCGCGCTCTCCTAATGTTTCGTCCATCACAAATCAGTCCGATCGTCTTACCGTACACTGGCCCTGTTCCTGATAAAACAAAATGGCTTCAAGTTCAATCCACAGTTTTTCCTACTTGACCCTTTATATGGTATAGTATAAAAAATGTTAGAAGCTATAACGCGTGTACTATTCGCTGAATCAAGGAAACATCAGTAATAGGGACTATGTATTCACAAGCCCACTGCTAGTGTCGTACTCAAAGCAATGAGCAGTAAACAGTGTGGACACTGAATATGTGTATTGTCGCGGAGTCCCAAATGACCACAAGCACGTGTATCCTTAATTACAAGGAAAGTGATTTTCCTGTCATGTGGTTGGAAACTAACTGTTACTAAAATAGTAGGCAGAAAGAGGATTGTTTTTACGTTACAGCTGAAAATGCAAAAACGTGGGAAACTTCAGTGACCATAAAAAGGATTTTTATTCATGTCTGCAACGTGTGGAGTTGCGGTCAAATATAAACCAAACAGGGCTGGGGTTGAAACACGTCCCTGCTTCACACCAGTGACCATGTCAAAATCATCAGCGATCCATCCACCCTTTTGTACCTTCGCCCTCATTCCTACATGAAACGTCCTAATCAAATTGATGAACTTACCTAGACATCCAGGTTTACCAAACACTGTCCACAACTTCCCATGGCTCACAGAATAAAGCGTCTCAGCGAAATCCATAAAGAGGGCATACAGCGACTCATTGCGTTTCCCAAAACTTCTCCTGGATCTGTCGAGCAACAAACATCAAATCGATCGTACTCTGACTCGCCGGAATCCACCCTGTTTCTCAAAAACATTGGCTTGCAAAACGTCCGCATTCAGTTGGTTCAGCAGGATTCTTGCTAGCACCTCGCCAATACAGTTCAGAAGATTGATTCTCCGTTATCTGTCAGTGTCGCTTTCTACATTTACTTTCAAACAAAGGTAAGATCTGAGAATTTTTGAACTTGTGAGGGACTGTTTCATCCTCTCAGATGCAGTGAAGCACGTTTCAACAACGGTCAGCCATTTTTAAGAATGTCACTCGGCAATAAATTCTTACCGTAGCGAAAAGGCGCTCAGTAAAGCACAATCTTTATTGCCCAACGCGCTAGTTACCATGCCACACGAGCGCTCGCGATTTTGAATCACAATTCCAGTCCACAACACCCCCCCAGTTTCCGCTCGCACGTGGTGTGCACTTCTACCCGGTTTAGGTATGAGATTGGCGCCTTCTACCCGGGGGTTTTCTGCCTGCTGTTCCTCGTCCGTTTATCCGATTTCGTTGAGCGATGGCTCGTCCGGTTGCTCGTGCTGTCCTCCGTCTATCTATTGTAGGCTTTGAACGTACTCTACAGCCGTGTCGATATATTCCTTCGAGTGTTGGAATAATCACGCCTTCAATTTGGTCATCCATCCTATTTCGGCTGCCACGTCTCGCCCGTTGGTCCGATCCGGTCGAGCTATGACTCATCCGGTCGCCCACGCCGTTCTCCATCCGCTCACCGTGGGTTTTTGAATGCACCTACCCCTGTGTTGGGGTATTCCGCTGAGAGTTGGAATGCTCGCACTTCCTGCCTGACAGTCCCCCACATTACCTACAACCTTTACATTACGCAGTTGTCTAATTGCTTACTGCACCCCTTTCAAATCCGGGGCGACAGCAATTGAAGACTTGACGGCGAATACTCCGGAATGTTGCCCTTTTTGCTTTGGATACTGCGAGGATGCCCAGACCTAAACAAGAGAGTGATTAAGGCACTCACCTAAAGCTTTTGTCTCAAAAACCTATACCGTAAGAAAGCGGGTTATATGCATACGCATACACACGCAACAATATGAGACATCAAAAACAACCAGGCTGCAATGCCTACGCATAGGCTCGAGAGCCACACACCTTAAAAGCCTACATATTCACATAGGGCTAATACTGTTACAGAGACAAACAAATCATGCACACACATAACAAGTCTAAGCAAAAACAGATGGTAAATGGAAGGTAAACACAACACACTGGCGCCATTCACAACGCGCGAAAGTGCTTTGCGTCTGGCTGCTCCCCTCGACCAATGTGACATGGCTGAACCTGCGAGGAGCGGCGTTTTGGTCAGCAAAGCCCGCCGGATCAAAACAGACCACAAGCCTGATCACCATGCCAAAGTGGTAGAAAAGATCAGGTCACACATGCAAAGGGATCGGATTTGACAAACGCATCGATACGAAGCTGATCTGCGATTCGCAGAAGGCGACGTCCGATCATAGTCGACAACAGGAGCAGACTGACACGTCAGCGCGGTTACCAATCAGGATACCCTATTGCTTTACCATCGAATTTCATTTTAATGAGCGTCGAAGTAAAACAAATTATTTGAGTGAGTCGCGCGTTAAAACCGGTTTGTACATCTGGAAATTTGCATTAGCGACGGCGGTGGAAGTGTGGGGAATAAAATAGAGGCGCGTATTTTTAAAACTATAGCGGTGTTCGCTAATCTGAGACACATATGATGGCAGAGAGGTATTTCTCTGAAGCTTAAGGGTCGTGTATATCAGACACAAGTGAGGGCCGTATCACTTGATAGCAGCAAAACCTGGCCGCTCAGGGTAGAGGACGTGAACCGCCTTCAGACATTTGACCACCGATGTCTGCGTTCAGTCGCTCGTATCGGGTGGCACCAACGAGTGAGCAACGAGGAGGTTAGGAGTCGGGTGTTTGGTACTGATTGTCAAACGAGTTCTTTTGTTCAATCATTACATTTGCACAGAATTAGATGGTTAGGTCATGTACTAAGGATGCCAGCTAGTCGTTTGCCACACACCGAGTACTGCTGGCCGATGTTGCGGCCGATTGGCGCAAGGTGCAAGGTGGACATTTGATGACCTGGCGTAGACAAATGGAGTTGTTCACGAAGAGGTTGGTCACTGTAGATCGGACTCGTCTCCTGGGCTGGGGCACTCGAGACTCACAGAGTCGGTAGCTTGAGACGTTAGGTGAGATGGCGGCTAATCGAGCTCAGTGGCGTGAATGTTGTCGTAGTTTGGCCGAGTTGTCAGTGAAGTGAGTGCACTTATTGATGCGGGGCAGTGAAAGCCGCAAGGAAACTGTCTTGTTGATGACACCTTACTTTTACTTACAGTTCGGTTGTTTGTTTGCAAGGTGTAGGCGCCTTGATGTTGTATGTTTGATTATAGACGTAGCTATTTTTAGTAGTTAGATCCATCCCCTCCCCTTCCTTTTTCTTCTTTCTTTCTACATAAGTTTTTTTCTATCTCGTGGTTGTGTGGCAGTTAAGCATCAGTGTGAACCACTGATGTATTGCTGTCTATGATGATGGTGATGATGATGATGACGATGATGATGATGATGATGACAAACAGAGCCGAACCGACCAATGGGAAAGCCAAAGCATCGGCACTAATTGTAATCCTTCATTTCACTGATACATCCTGTCTATAAAATAACCAATTGAAACTCAATAAACTTTTATTTGTTTATTTACCACAAGTCTTGCTTTTGATTTCATTTCGGAAGGTAGTGACTTTCCAACATGGTTTCAAAAAGAAGGAAGAAGAAGAAGCAAAATGAATACCACGACGAACCCGCGGACAATTTTTCCGCCTGAACCGCTGGATGTGAACAGGACAAACGGGTTTTCGGACAACTGGTGTTTATGGAGAAAAACTACGAAGATTTTTGCTTATTGGCCAGTCTATCGAAGGCCAGTAGGGAATACCAACAGGCTATGTTTCGACATACAACAGGGGATGCAAGAAGACAAATTCTTGTGAACTTGACCTTTGAGGGCGGAAAGGATAGAAACAGACCGAACGTAATCATTCGCAAAATGGCGGTATATTGTCTGGGACAAACAAACGAAACGTTCGAACGGTTCTAGTTTATGAAGAGGAATCGGCAGCCTGGAGAGACTCTCATCCGAGACAAAATGGTCATTGGCATACACAATTCAGTTATGATGAAGAAACTACTGAACATTTTAAAGCTGACGCTAGTCCAGTGCATCGACATCTGCAATAGCAAAGAGGCAACAGAACAAGGAATGACGTCTGTGAATGCAGACCGCGGTCTGGTGTTAAACGCTATGGATAGAGACAAAGAACGATTCATGATGGTTTCATGTCAATTTTGCAGTGACAGACATTTTCGTCAGAAAGGAAAGTGTCCAGTCTACAGAAAGGCGTGCATGAAGTGCAGGAAAAGGAATCATTCCGCCAGACAGTGTAGATACCCTACGGTCAGTCTGATCGACAAAGACGATAATGGGGTAATGAACCGACTCAATGGATCAAACAGACAGAAAGTAATGTATGCAGAATTCCACATAGAAGATACAATAAGAAAGATGCCAGCTAGACTTTGGCAAATCATTCAATGTTATATCATCAGGTTTCAATGAGGAAGCCAACATATGTTAATCAAATGCACAGCTGAAAATGTGGAATAGTGCGGCGAAAGGCGTCGACGAGGTTGCAACACTACCTGTCAGGAATTCGAAAAATAGACAGATTTATATGCTTGAGATTTTGTGGTCAATCGGGATTCAACACCCATTTTAGGTGTTGATGCCCTTCAGCTGATAAGTTTCATCACCGTTAATCACGATGAATGTCTGTATAAATTAACCGATTCTGATGTACTTGACCAGTATTTGGGTGTTTTCGACTCGACCTTCGGTCACACGCCAGACGTCGTTATTTTATCTGTGGTTAGCGATGCTGTTCCCGTTGCGTTACCAGTCCGAGGGATTCCACTGGCCATACGTGATAAGTGTAAAGCGGAGTTAGACCGACTAGTTCGAGTTAACCTGACTGCTCTAATGGAGTAACCAACCGATTGGGTCAGTCAGATTGCTGTAACTTTAAAGAAGTCGGGTGTGTATTGATACCAATTCACTGAATAAGGTATATGGAATAGAATATTACCGTTTAACAACCATCGGTAACATTCTACTGGAAATGAATAGGGCTCAATTTCTCCCAAAGGTAGGATAATATTCGGCTTTCTGACAGTTAGAACTAGACCAGCAGTTCAGTCACTTTACTACATTTGGAACCTCCTTTGGACGTTTCCGTTGGTTGACTGCCTTCCAGACTGAAGTTGTCCAGCGAAATGTTTTAAAAACGTCCAGTCCATGCACTTGATTAATTGAAAGAAGTCACGTGTGTCTCAAATGAAGCGCTAATCTTTGGAAAGACTAGAGGATCATGACAGGAACCTGGAGGAATTTCTGAGGTGCTACATCAATCGAGGAGTTTGTCTGTCACGCAACAAAGTGGCTTCAAGAGAAAAAGAGGTCACTTTTCACGGACATTTGCTAACATCAGGCAAACTCAACAAAGACTCCGAAAAGATAACGACTATAGTCATAATGCCAGCTCCTGAGGATATGAAAGCAGTATTACGACTGGATGGTACGGTCAATTATCTGAGTCGTTTCCTCCCAAACCTATCTGACATGATGCATTCTGTCGGCATGTTGACCCATAAAGGAGTATCAGGAAAATGGGAAGAACAACAACAAAGAGCATTCGATAAGATCAAACGAGTTTTACCGAGGCACCTATACTTAACTACCACAATCCAGCATTACCTTTGGTCATCCAATGTGAAAACAGTGAAACTGGTCTGGGGGCGGTTTTAATTCAAACGGAAGACCGGTAGACTATCGAAGAGGAAGCCTTTCACTTGCTGAGCGAAACTGTGCATAAATTGAGAGGGAAATGCTGGCCGTGATATTCGCAACGGAACGGCTCAGTACATATACTTGTGGGAAGGTAGCAACATTTCAACAACACACACACAGACACACTAACAAACCTAACATCAATCAGAACTCATGAAAACTTGAAAATTGATATTCACTCTAAGGAACAGCTAGCAAATTAATACAATCAATCTGCTCACCGGCACTGTAAGCAATAATACCAGTCGGTTTGAAAGCATAAGCCGAATGTGGCAAATGGTCAATCAGGTTGGACAACGCTGGCGGAATCGATCGGTTGTATTCAGCAGTGGTGAAAATCAGGCGCTCCGCTGAGTTGACCAACTCGAATAGATCCTTCAACTGTTTGGGTGCTTGTTCTACCGGATTCGCATAGAAGTGCCATGGGTTAACGAGCAATGGCAATTTCCAATGTAGTGGGTCTGGAATAGATAAAAAACGACCAGAATTATCACGATTTGAAGTAGATCAGTGGTGACGTTGAAATTGTGCAGTCACCGTTTTGGGTACGCTACAATGGTGTGGATAAACTTATGAAGTTCGCTGTTGCTCATCTGTTAGACTGGAACCGGTTTAGAGAGCCACCTGTATAGCACTACAGTGGATATGGTTCTGAGACACTGGGACGTATAGAACTCAATAAATCGAACATAATTCTACACATTAACCTGTGTCGATTTCACTACAGCTCTACAGATGTCATAGAGACTAAGTCCAGTACTCATCCGAAGAGAAACATTCTGTATTACATCGATAGATGAGAGCAGACCAATAACATTCAGTCAGTCACTCCTGTTAGTAATCTTGCATTTAGATATGAGGTAACGGGGAACTGATTGGTTGGTTGATACTGAATATATATTCGACAGAAACGATTGAATCTTTTCAGTGTCATTTATTATTGGTGAATTAGTTGGAGGGGGATTTTTTAATGAAACCGTCTCATTGTTCTAGTGAATTTACTAGACAATTCTGTTTCAGCGCTCAAAGGAGAAATATTCGCAGTACTTCAGATTTGACAACATCTCTTCTAAAAATATTGATCGTAAATGCAGTATTAGGCAACAGTAGTATTAACACGATGATTGATGTCAGTCGTAAACCCACAATCGAATGTCCTGGAACTATACCTAACCCACTTTGTTGACATTCACAATCCAGCGATTGACAGTGTAACTAAATCGCAACCTTACAGAACGGTTTGACTACAATCGGGTTGAAAATGAACGGTTCGTACAACACTCCAAATGGATATTCACAGGTTTAAACTTCAATCCTGTATGGGGACACTTTGAATCGAAAAGGCTTCCAATAAAACACCATCTTTATTGTCCAACACGCATGTTACGATGCTGCGCGCACGCTCGCGTTTACGAATTAGAATTTCAGTCCACAACACCCATGGGTTTCCGCTCACACGTCGTGTGCACTTCTGCCCGGTTTGAGTGTGTGTGTGCGTGTGTGATCGATGCCTTCTATCGGGGGGGGGGGTTCGCCCGCCATTCCTCGTCCGTTAGTCCGATCTCGTTGAACAAGGGCTGGTCCGGTCGCACGTGTTATCTTCCGTCTATCCACTGCGGGCTTTGATCGTACTCTATGACCGTGTCGAGATATTTCTCCGAATGTTGGAATAATCGTGCCTCCGATCTGGTCCTCCATTCCATCTTGCTTGCCATGTCTCGCCCGTTGGTCCGATCCAGTTGAGCAATGACTCATCCGGTTGCCCACGTTGTCTCTGATCCGCTCGCTGTGGGTTTTTGAATGTACCTCCCCCTGGTTGAGGTGTTCCGTCGAGTGTTGGAATACACGCCCCCTGGTTTGGTAATCCACCACAATATCAGCAGGGATTAAATGTACAAACTCAGGAAGAAGAAACGCGTAGACAAACAGACGTGAAGGTGACATGATGAATAGAAGTGCACAACAGTCGTCACTCATCAAACAATCGAATTCACGAAGACATCCGTGGGAAAGCTCCAACTGCTTGTAATAACAGAATACATTATATGCAATTCAACATTCCTCTGTAATTCTGATATCTCTATTGTTCACATTGGTGAGAGATATAAGGGAAGATACTGAAAACCTAAGTTTCCGAATGTCATACCGGACGATCCGAAGTTAACGTTTGTAGGGAAATGTATAAACTTTTTTGCCATAATTGAAAGTTACGTTTCGGACCAGTTATTTTTACTGACAAACTAATGATAGACTGTCCAGCTAGGATATGACAGAATACATAAATGCCAAATGTCCACTCAACGGTCACTGGAATACAAACATTAATCACGTGTGTCGAAAACTATACAATCTGTGGAACTAAGAGACGACAGTTGATTTCTCGTAGATATCCACAGATAAACTACCCAAAAATTTAATAACAGATTGCGTAACTCTTGCATCAAATTGTTTCTCGGTGCAAGGATATGATCTGGGAATTATCAGGTGAACTCTCGACAATATTCCCGATTGAAAGCTATGTGGACTGTCCGAAACAATGTTTTATCAATAGGATTTGAGAGAGCACGTTATATAAATAATTTATTTCGTCAAACGACACCTCCGCATTAGTTACTGCAGAGGCTTTACTAACGCGCTGATTGTAACGTCGACAAGTAGGATTCGTAACGCCCACATTTCCGGGTCATCTATCTACCCAGCTGAGTCTACCCAATTTGCTAACCTCTGAACGGCGTAGGTGGCAGGATTTTGTGTGTGTGAGGCATCACGGGTCGATGACTTCGAAGCGTGCGCAAAATTGTCATGCGAATTACCGTCGCATCCATTGTGAAACCGAGCGGTTTACAAACCATGTAAATTAATATAGTTCACATGGACTTTCATCTCGTGTGTGCCAACTACTAGCATATTATTAGCCTGTTCGTGTGAACTTCCACTAGGAGATCTCGTCTGCGATTGAACAATGTGAAGTCGGTGAAGGAAAACTCCTTGGGCTATCGCGACATCACATCGAGTCACTCGGGGTTGACATCGAGAGAAGTAACAGTGAAATCTAGACATCTGGATGTAGAGAAAATGTTGGAACCATCCCAACAACTGTTCGTTGTTAACCCAGATATCTAAGTAACGTTACTGCGAGGTCACGTAGACTGTTCATCTTTCGTTACTGTCGTGGTGGGACCAGGAACAATAGATAAAACATTATGTGACGTTACTGAATTGGAGGAACGTTCAGATTTCGAAAATGCTTAGGTACTGATAAACAATATTGAATAGAAATAACGAAACCAGAAGATAGGTTTTATAACATGATAGTATCACTTCGTATATTCTCGTCAGTTGCTACATGTAACAACGGTGAAAGTTAAGAATAACTAAGCGAATGAAGTCCATGAATCAAAACAGTCCATACACTAATCTGTCACTGGACAAACCAAGTTCAACAACTTTTGCTAACAGAGAACTGGCTTATTACGCATGATAAGCGGTACCTCGAGTGACTTGAGGATGACGAGTATGGGGAGCGTTTTCCCTTTCAGACCCGCGAACAATAAGTTTGAGAAGCTTAAAAATACACCGAATGACTTTGAAATACAATTTTCTCATTAAGCAAATCGCTCTCCCAAATGTATGTGGAGAAATGCACGCGATATATATATATATATATATTATATTCACAGTGTCAACGTAGTTTCATATATATATGTATATATATATATATATAGGTATGTTGAAAGTGTATGAATATATACATATATTTATATGTATGACATATATAGAATATATATATGATACATGTCACATATATTCGAAAATGTATGACGTATTATATATGTATATGATTAAAAATATATAGTATATAGAATATGTGACATATATATTATATACCTAAGATATATGTAATATATATATAATTTCAGCATATCTCCGTGTACATATATGAATATGGATATTCATATGATTTCAACGTATATTCATGTAAAATCGCATATACATATATTTTTATGTATAGATATTTATGTACATATACACATGTATACACGTTAGGAGTATTTGAATATATATATATATGTATATATATATATATGCAAATCCGTATAATCTTGTTTTATTTCGGGAACTTGTAATACATACACATATATATGAGTGTATATATTTATGTACATATGTATATACGTATGTGCACGGAAATATGCGTTCACCTATGTATTTAGGTACATATCTGTATGCAACTAAAGGCACGCACTTAGCTGTTTTGTATGCCTACAGAAGAACCACTGAAGGCAGATTCAGTGAACCTCACTGGACTAACAACAAAAGATACTGCAAACCCGTTTGCAAATAAGTGCGTATAGCTCGTGAAACTATAATGTGGGTGGCCCTGAATAAGGTCACGGGTTATTTCACATGACACTGAAAAGCGCCGTTCCATTTTCCTCCTCGTTCCAAAGACGATTCTTCCTTCACGTTGCATGAGCCACGTTGTCGCAGTCCATGCAGGTATAAACCAACTGTAGTTGGCACACGAGTGATGCTATGCAATATTCAGAATTAGGGACCTCAAATAGTCCTAGAAATTGTACTCGGATTGTAACCTCCCACGTAAGTAATAAGGAGAAGACCTTGTACTGGTTGCAGTCAGCATATCTTATTCATTAGATGAGAAACCCCATTTACAGATGTACAACAGTATTAAAGAAATCGCAGTCTGTCATTGGCTGATCGTATTGGCACTTGCAAAGTCACAAACTGTAAGTTAACTAGAGCAATACCGAACACAGAAATTGACAAATAACGGAAAGTGTAACACTGAGACTCTTCATCTAATCCTGGTGGAGTATCATTAACGCAACGTTTGAGTTGACTCTCTGTGAGATCTATTGTGTCGGGGTTTGGATAAGCGGTGAATCGAGTGCATTTTCATCACATGGTGCCAACCGGAGCATTGACTGCACTGTACCCAGTGTACGTTGTCTTCATCCAAATCCACGGGATCCTCCTTTTCAAGGCATATTTGGAAAACATTGCAGTCTACATATGTAAAAGTATGCTGCCGTTTGAAACTTCCCCAAGCTTTCGTTTTGAACTGCTTAAGTGTACTCTTATCAACTCGTCTAATACAAGCCGTTTCCATGGGATCTCCAATTATCTCAATCTGCGGCATTTCCTGGTCAATCACATGACATTCATGGTTTGACTTCCTGCGCTTGCTAGAGGGAAAGTTGGAAGATTCTGTGGAAAGTACAGGCGCCCGGCTTAATTCGTCAGACATACATACAATCTTGCTTGTGGACGATATTTGGGTGGTACCATTCGGCTCACATGCTGTGGAGAAAATGCTGCAGGTTGGGATATTAGAGTTTACTACCAAGCGTTTCCTGACCACTGGCACCCGGTTTCTAGTAACACCTTCCAGGTTGAGAGAGAACGATTCGTACCATTCGTTACTACCGTTTATTGTTTTATCCAACCATATGTTCTCGAAAGATGTTCTGTCGCTTACCTGCATAACCTCTCTATCTGGGATTGAACGATGCAACAAAGGATCCGGATGGCTTGAGAGTAACTCATTTATCTTTCATAAAGCACCAACATGTCTACGATTATGGACTGCACTCATGCACCCTAGAGTAACAGCTACATCTCAGCAAACATCCTCAGCATTTATTATTTTCTACAAACGAGAATGAGAAACGGACACTGGCATACAAACAACGGGTTCCTCACATTCGGAAAATGGAATTTCGGCCTCAACAGAGGCCGACAACAACCACCGACTTCCTTCAATCAAACTGGAAACGGACCTGTCAATCAAACGAAACACAACAACAATATGTCAACTGGGAATCATCCATTGGAATGAAGACAGCAGTCACACTGATTACCTCCTACAATGTCAACGTAGAAAACGCGTTCTTGATAACGGCGCACTTCTCACGTGCCTTTTGCACGAGCTATATCTACTATCTTTATGCCGTTGTGATGTTTAAGAAAAACGTCCCTGGCATCTTGTGACCGCGGTCTCAGAAGCACTGAAACATATTCCAGGCCTACGAGCGGTTCAAACAATCTCATGCGCCCAGTGTTTTACCTGCACTGACATCCATGCAACGTTTAACGATTAGCTGGAAAAAACCATACACATTGGATCACTCTGACACGCCACTGTTGATATGCTTGTTCTCGTTTTCTACGCGATTGGTGGTGTGGTTACTGAACAACACAATGGCCTTAAGTTTATATGAGACCCAACCACTTTTACAAGGGAGCCAAGTGTTGACGAGATACTGGTAAGCCTCATTATTGACAGACTTAACAGCCTGCAGCAAACCATTAAACTGCCCTGTTTCCAGTAAAAACCATATTGTGGGCCCACTGGTAAATACGGTTCTTTTAATAATCACTTAAGCCTATCAACTGGCGGTAACTCTGAGAGACATTAATCAGTAAATTGAGACAACAAAATACAATGACACACTGTGCAAAAATGTCATGTGTTACCCTCTAGTGTACTGCTGAACGATCAACAATGAAGGTTCGGACAGCACACATGGAAGACAGCATTTTAAGCATGCGTTCCAGGATTATCCTATAACTGGTAGTGGTCTGGTTCAGTATCAGTGTGTGAAAAACACCCACTCCAGTTACATCTATCAAAATAGCATGCCATAGTATGAAGCCGTCATAATTTAACTGATGAGTGGCATCCCTTAGAATATAATCCCCATAACTAGGACACAGTTGAGAAGCATTTTTAGGTACAAACATAACGAACCTGAGCACTTTCAATAAGTCTCGCAGCTTAACAATATCGTTACGATCATCTAATTTGTTGTGCTCAGTGAGTAGGTTGCTTAAATCGTGTCGACGTATTTTAATCCCATACATCACATACAATCTCATTTCGCGAGCACCCTTGAAATGATTCAACATCTCACAGACATGCGGTTCATCATGAACAACCAAATGTCTATTCCAAGGATATATATTGGGCTTACCAACCTGAAAGTCGTGTGAGTGGATCTGGTTTGCCTCTTCGATTTGATATCCAACAGTACGATAATGGATGACCAAGGGTGCTTTAAATTTATAGTCTACGAAACTACAATATATTATCATATCAATTGGATAAAGATACATTACTGTTTGGAGGGTGTTGTTCGACGTGTGCGGTGCACATCACATTTCCATACGGACAACCTGGCGACAGTTCTACTCCTTTATGTTTCTTAGCAATTGAAGTGTTAATGAAAAAGCTTGTGCAAGTTTCTCGTTGAAATTTGCGCAAGTCATTTAGATATTCTTCAAACTTCGGGTATTTCACGTTGAATATCCTCCTGAAAGTGCTTTCACCGTTCACTGCCATACTGATTCAGCTTACGGAAGTGATTTACTCGCAGTAAACCATTTAAACATTATGTGAGGTTATGTGACATTAGGTTGACTGAAATATGCTGTTTCTCATATATGATCTGGAAATATCATTTGTACGATTTTACTCAAACTTCAGACCACATTCAGTACCTCGAAATTCCCCAATTATTTGTTTACGAAAGGAAACGCATTTCCACGGACTTGTGATGGTGCATCAACAGCGTTAGTTGTTTGGCGACCAAGGAAGCCGGCTTGCACTGTCTGATGCGGTCGCGTCCAGTCACATCTCAGATGAAATCCTCGATATATTTAGGACGTGTTCCTTCATCCCAACGTGCGGGGATTGATCAATCCCGTTTTTGTTGGTGACTTTGCACTGGCTCCCAACGTAACGTTTATGTTCTAACCAATATCCTGACATCCTTGATATTACAATGTACAGAAAATAACATATTTTATTTTCAAAATAGTTTACCTGATCACACATATTTTCTGTTATTCAGATCCAAAATTAAGTCAGCTTCAACCATCGTTTGTTTGATCCTACGATCGGAATGAACAATAATCACGCACGTTTTGTTGTGCTAACATGAATTCGGCATGCGCTTTTTTACAAGAACTAACTTGTAAATTGTGTACGCTACACCATGTGATAGAAAACACCACCAACATTCGATTAATATTTGATTCATATATGTACGGCTAATTTTATGGTTAACATAGAGCTGCTAACTTCATCCCGCTAAAATCTTGTAATAAATGTATTCCCATGAGTACAGCATGCTCGGTCCAATTGAACTACACAGCCCATTAGACTGGATAACAGCGTGAATTATGCACTCTGAGGCCAGCGTTGTTGGTGGAATCCATTCATGGTGCACGCCTCCAACCTGATCTAGACCGTGGTTGATCGCGTTCTTTTAAGTAATGCCCATCAATACTGACTGTTTATCCCTGTATGTGCATAGACTCCTGATTCAGGCAGCTTTCCCGCCTAGCAGCCTACGGTATTATTTTCTTCAATGCAAAACTCAAACGCTGACAGTTTTCACATCGTTGCAAACCATACTTATTCTAGTGTTTTACCCTTGGGGTTGAAGCGAGTGAACCAAATGTAAACAAGTCGCGTTAAATGTCCTTTTATCAAGAAGGATGACCAAATGTAATCTGAACTGATCACCACACACTTCGAACGATAGAACGGCAAATTAGTCAATGCGGATTGCTCGCCAACATGTACTGAGCAAACCGATTTCCCCATTGTAGCTAATGCTTATCTTATCTTATCTTATCTCATTCGAACACAGTGATATGACCACATTTGGTAGAAGTCGACTGAAAGTTGTGCGAGTTCGGTAATTTCGACCTTCGTCTAAACAGAAAAAATAATCAATTCGGCTTAAGCATAATTACGGCAAAGGCAGTGGTTGTACACATGTTACACTACACTGGATAGTATAACATGAAGAATTAAATTTCCATTTTCTTGAGCAATAGTGCATGACAAATTAACGTGCACACAGTAAATACTCATTTGTAGTTCATTCATCTTGTTTGGAACGGTCGAATGTTAGAAAAACTGGCATATGTCCACAATACTGATGCAAATAGCTACGCCGTGCTCAAACTTGCACTGAAATCGCACAATCATAACAACGACTATATCTGACTGCGTACACGGTGAAACAGAGCCCGTCATTTGTGTCCAGAACCAGACATTCAAGGTCACGTGAGTGAGTCATGTGCACCAGGCGCCGAAATCCAGTGTTCGCTCGCACTGAGATGGAACAAAACAATAACAAGACATTTTCACAGCTGGTCTGCACTAACTAAGCGCCAGCTTGTCACAATTGTTAATGCAACGAAAACCACTGCATATAGCTCTTCCATCGAACTAACTGAGTAATGTATGCAGACTTGGTCACTTAAACGTACTCAGTCAACTGAGAAATCAATGTGTGTTGTATATGGCGAATATACACTACGTTCCAAATCAGTTTTGAATGAGAAAGTACATTTTCCGATAGGAAATTTTGGCTGTATACAAGAAATACTTGTTTCAACTTTGTGAGAGTTATATTGATGTTGATTACATGGACTAAACAGAATGGAGTACTTTTGTCATTTTCCGTGTAACACTCCGCATGATATGTACATGTGATCGTTGTGTCAGTTACGTTTTCCATTCAAAAACGACACCCTCAATTCAGGAGATAATAATCGAACAGCAATGGACGAGTGTGTAAAATGAATTAGCGTCTCCGTTTTTGTTTTCTGATGTGTTACTCAAATCAAACCAATGATAATTTCGAGATTCCTAAATTAAAACTGATTTTAACTATGACCTCCAACCCGAATACTGTGGGATGAAACAATCCACCGATTGATCATTTATCTTCCAGTGATTGGAGCGCGAACAGCCTAGATATGAACCCACAGTAAGTAATACAAAAGACGAGTTCCTTGCATCTATACCACAACCTCCAAACATTTTGATCTGTGGTATGACATGAACGATCATCCAGCTGGCTGAGTTATTCACAAATCAAAATTTTGTTCACTGAGACGCGAATTACTGGCAACCAAACCAGGGTTACCACGTCACATACACCATGCTTCTGTGAGAGAAATGTAGCATTGTTTATCGGGAATCATTCGAACAAGTTGACACTAAGTTATTTACGCAGTGTCACCAATTGAGTAACAAATGACTAACAAACGCAGTATACTCCCATGCACGCAATAAGTTGCCATCTGCAGTTCCTTATCCACAGTGTATACGTGATTCTATCATTTGCCTAGGATGAACTCACCCACAACAGTCACCGAGTGTCCCTTCAGTACCAGTCTTCTTTCTGCTAACTTCAGCACGCGATCATTCATGCGTCCCGGGCGGACTGATGAAGCGAACAACAGCGTCCGTCCAGCTAGTATTTCCCTGTTCATTGTGAATGACGTCCACCCGGCACGTGTATCCCGAAACCGACTGCTGGTCTGCACAATTTCACTGACACTGTCTGTTTCAAACGGAAACGTGATTGGTTAACTGGTAGTGACCAATCACTCGTTTACACCGTCATTCAGATGAGATTGGTAATGAAGTCTCGAGAAGTCACAGACCCAATATATCGTTTATTTTGAAGAGCAATATACACAGCTTCGTTCAAGAGAAGAACAAACGGTGACACCAAAAATAAGCAACAGATATGTAAAAGGTGAATGTAAAAATAGGCTGTCTGTCAAATGTGAGACGCTGCGTAGTAAGCAACAC